>CM049798.1:31414289-31534289 GCA_027422405.1 Ptychobarbus kaznakovi
AACAGAATGATTAGTTTAGGGTGAATAAATTATTTAATTTAAAATTAGTTTACTTTTAAATCAAGGTTGTTTGAGATATAATGTCTTAAAATAATAGCTGCATCACTGCAGACAAAACACAAAAAAAACACTGTGGGGAAAAACCTCCTCTTACCAGAATAAACCTCCTCTTCATATGCTATCTAGTTTTATATTTATCTTAAGGGCTGCATATCTTGAATCAGGCTGGGTCTGAGTAGGAAGCATGTTCATTGTATTCATTACTGCACCAGAACAGCTCTCCATGCCCTCCAGATACAAACACACAGACAAAACTGAGGCTGACTCACTGTGTGCTTTGAGCCAATCTGATGAGAAGGCTTTCTTTGGGGGTTTTCTGCAATGTGGGACCCACATACTCCTAACACATTGTGTCAAGCTTCAGTGTGATTATTTTCATTTCAGAGATGTGATACACAGACGGTGTGTGTGTGTATGGGTGTGTGCTTAACAATTAAGTGACTATGTAAGTGAGAGAGTATTTTCAATAACAGAGCAGTCCTGAATTATCAACTGAGATAGTCTAGACAGATAAAGATGAATTCATACCACAAATTCATACCACAAAACACAAAACGTGTATACAAATAATGTATTATATGACGTATTACTGTACACATATGTCATAATTTCAATACCATTTAGCATCACTTTGGAACTGAACTACTGTTTTATGCTTGCATGTCTGCTCTGTTTCTTTACACACTTAAGTACATTTTTAAAAGTGCACTTTTGTAAGAATATTCAATTAAATGTTATACATTAAAGTACATATTCAATCTTCAAGTTGTGATATTCTTTTGTCGTGCTTTAAAGAAGTTTACTTATTTGAATGTGTTGACTAACATATTAAAGCAGACTTAAATATTTAATTGTACTTCTAGTGTGATATCCGCTAGTACATTTTAAGTTATTATATTTTATAATATATAATTAATGTCCTATTTCACTGGGTAAAACATTGTTGTAATGTTCAGCTAACTGAAATGAATATAAATAAATTTTTTATGTATTTTAATTTAACATGCATGTTAAGGTTTTGAGAACATTACATCCAGTTAGCACTTTAGAATATTTTTTGTTTCACATTTTAGAGTGGCCTTTTATTGTGGCCAGCCTAAGGCACACCTGTGTAATAATCATGTTGTCTAATCAGCATCATGATGTGCCACACCTGCGAGGTGGATGGATTATCTCGGCAAAGGAGAAGTGCTCACTAACACAGATTTAGACAGATTTGTGAACAATATTTGAGAGAAATAGGTTTTGTGTACATAGAAAAAGTCTTAGATCTTTGAGTTCAGCTCATGAAAAATGGGGGCAAAAACAAAATGTTGCGTTTATAATTTTGTTCAGTGTATTTACAATGCAGTATGATTTTCAAAAATATGACAACTAATGAAATGCATAAATGTAAATGCATCTGAGATCATACAATTGTAAAGCATTTTTAAATATAATATTTTCCTCATTGCTTTCTATGGAAGCTTGTTTCAACCAAAGGAAATTAAATAAACAAAAATAAAAAATATTGATTGATTGATTGATTGATTGATTGATTGATTGATTGATTGATTGATTGATTGATTGATTGATTGATTGATTGATTGATTGATTGATTGATTGATTGATTGATTGATTGATTGATTGATTGATTGATTGATTGAATTTTGCCTTTTTCTCATAATCATGATTTTATATCTCACAATTTGGACATCTTTCTGGCATTTTTTTATTTATATCTCACAATGTGGACTTAAGTTATAACATCAGTTATTCATAATAATAGGAGTTATAAAATCTTACACTTTATATCTTGCACTTTTGGAAATAAAAGTTGGAATTCGGATATATAAACTCGCAATTGAGAAGAAAAAAGTCAGAATTGTGAGATAAAAAGTCACAATTACCTTTTTTAATTGGAAATTCTAGGGATTTAAAAAAAATTTAATTGTTATATATTGTAAATATATAAATATATATATTATATATATATATAAACTCAAAAGTTTATATGAAGAAAAAATGACAGAGTTCTATGTTTATGTATTATAATTTATATATCAAAAGTCAGAATTGTGAGATAAAAAGTCACACTTACATTGTTTATTTTTTATGGTGGAAACAGGCTTCTAGAGTTTTTGTCTCTCCCCATTTTATTTTATTTTTGCTTGCCAACATTTTAAAAGCATATCCCGTAGAAGGAGAACAATGTGTGAGTACTGATGCTATCTGAGTAACAGAAGGATACGTCTCTAGGCAGATGAAAGCCAGTATTGTGCGTGTTGTCCACAGGTCAAGAGGCTGAGAAAGTGAGCAGGCACTCAAGGCTGCCAAAGCCACAATTATTCCAGCACTGCAAGCACTGCCTTTCAACACTCAAGTTTCTCATGGAGGTAAAGTTGAAAAAAAGAAGAAGAAAATTCAAAACATCAAGGCCATTATGTCAAGTGCAGATATCTATGAGAGCTGAAGACTACCTGTATTATGTTGATAAAACACCTAAGAAAACTGTGTAGGCTGTGTAATAGGTTTCGTATATGTATACATCCTTCTCAAAATATATCAAAACAATCTAATTTCATTGAACTTGTGCTTTGAGCTTTTTGTATACAAATGCAAACACAGAGGCAGCTTTGTGCATTCCTCCCGTGAGAGCATGTCCAAAAGGCCTTGACAACTCTCTAAGAGAATTCAGCCATCTAAAGCACTGAATAGAGTTTATTGAATGTCCAGCTTGACTCTGTGGACATCTGCTAAAGGACGAGGCGTGGACGACAGACAACGTCTCCCCTTACACATGTCAGACATTAACACTTGACCCTCAATATGTTACAGATGGATCTGGTTTCACTCACTGCAGTGTTTGTGTGTGCAACACAACCTGCTGTGAGCGTACAGAGGAATACAGGCCTCAGATAACTACTACCTGAGCAGATTAACTTACCCTCCATTCACCGTGACACCGGATAGCGTTCACAGATACAAAGTATGTGGCTGCATGTAATTTGCATGAACATTCTGCAATTGGTGTTTGAGCAATGCAAGTGTAGTATATGTGCCAACATTAATTACATCTTTAAAGTAGTTATGCTCAATAAATAGTTTTAAAAATGTTAAAATTGAGTTTTGAGGTCAGAATGTACAACAGATTAATTAAAAGGTTCAAATCATTAAGAATTAAATTTTTTTGATCTTTTGAAGTGCTTTTTAATTTAAACAAGGTCCTTGATTCCTTCAGTCTGACATTTAACGTTTGATTAGTGCATTTAAAATCGGCATGAAGTAAAAAATTCACTCTGTTTTGTTTTCTGAATATATGCTATAGATTTTATTCTGAATGGTTCAACCTTGCATATGTTTAATTTCCCTCACAGCCTTATATTCATGGAAAATTAAATAATGTCTGTTCAGAAATAAATACAGGCTTTCTAAAGAAGCTACTGCTGAAAAATGGGGTAGAACCAAATATGCTGGATATAACCAAACCTGCAACACCAGAGTAAGCACTGACACTCGTTAGCTTAGCTTAGCTCATCCAGTTATAATACATAACGGAGCCCGGTCTCATGAAAATGTGTATAAATAGTATGCCAAATAAAAACGTAAACTTGTGGTATTGATACACAAAAATTGACTTTGGCGTATATATGATACGAACACGTTTGGCATGCATATAAAATGCAGTTTTCGTGTACATATGATACCAAATTTGTTGGCGTGCATATGATATGCAATTTTCGCGTACATATGATACGCATCTACCCCACAACCCTAACCCTACATATCGCGTAGCATATAAATGCCAAAGTCCATTTTTGTGTATCAGTACCACGGGTTTTCATTTTTATTTGCCGCACTATTTATACGCAATTTCGTGAGATAGGGTTGACTTAACACACATGCACATACACAACATTTTCGCCACCATTATATGTGGACTTCAGAAATAAGACACTGTTTTGCCACTGTTATGTTCTGATATGATAGTTAAGATTATTTTGTGCTTCTCTACTGCATACAATCAAAAGGAGCTTGTATGCAATGGAAAGGACAGGATCAAAATCTAAACTGTATTTCATGGATGTGAAAATGTTTATGTATTTGGTCTTGGCAACTGCTGCAGCGCAAGTATGGACTTGTTATTGCCAATAGATACACAGATGTGTTGCTGAATAGACATACATAAATCCCATAGCATATCTAGACAGGTGGTGCTGGGGGAGGTGGAGGGTCTCAGAGAAGCTCTGAACAATGAACAAGGCTATTTAAATGTTGAGAAAGCAATATTTAGGCTGCAGAGGCCAATCATTTTAATATATCCTGTCGTCAGAAATCCTGATTCTCTAAAAAAAAAATGTATCACTAGAGACAGACAATTTTAGTAATATTAAAGCTTCTCTGTGGATGGCTTTCATACTCACATAAACCAAGTCAATATAATCAGCATTGTAGGATACAATTTATTTTTGCCTAATATGACTGGAAACTCTAGGTTACGTACGTAACCCCGTTCCCTGATGGAGGGAACGGAGACGTTATGTCGTGACGACATAGGGGATTTACTTGGAAGCCCCGATCATCTCTGATGAAGAGAAAACGCCAATGAAATTGGCTAGTGGATTTTGCCATACCTGAGACACTCCCGTGCATACGGGTATAAAAGGGTTTGACAGGTGCGTCCAACTGATTAGGTTTTACGCTGAGGAGCCGAGACGAGTCCCTGGCAACAGCGATGGTTCAAGATTGTGGCATGGGGACATAATGTCTCCGTTCCTCCCTCAGGGAACGGGGGTAAGTTAGTACGTACCTAACGTTCCCTATCTGTCGGTCACTACGAGTTATGTCGTGACGACATAGGGGTCCTATGGAAAGTGCCACAAGCTGACCCCGTCACAACCTTGTGGCATGCAGATGTTGACAAGCGAGTGCGTGACAGACAAATGCTATGCAAGAGGTTGCAACCTTCCTACCGCCCCAGCGCAAATTCGTAACCTTGGTGCCACGGGACCACTGAGTACATCGTGCTGGAGATAGCCAAGCCGCTGTTCCTTTCCCCACGGATTGGAAGGGATTTCGACATTCAGTGAAAGACAGCTTCAGGTCTTTCCTATTTGTTGTTACGGCTTGCCGTAACAGCAGGGAAGCGAGCCTTCCAGAGAAGGGCGCTACGGAGGCCACATCCTGCCCGAAGGGAGGTAACATGTGGAGGACATTGATATGGACTGGCCCAGGCTTGGGGCAGTACTACATACGACTGGGACTCTGGGAAGATCCTACTAGGAGTAGGGAGGAGGGCTGCCAGCAGAACCTGACAGAAGCTCTGTCAAAGGGAAGACCGGGTTTAACGTGAGGGAAACCTTACCGTGGAAGAATACACAAATGGGATTACCCAAAGGGGAATCAGGCATACGGACACCTAGCCCAGTAAAGGGCTGACCGGAGACCCGGGCGAGCTAACACCAGTACTGGGCCTGGCGTCAGACTGCTCCGCCCAGTCTGACTGCCGGGGGTGCTTGGAGGATTCTACCAGGGTTCACCATCCGGGGAACTGAACTGGGAGAGAAAAAGGCGCTCGTATCCCTGGGTGAGGGGGAATGGCGCAGCAAGCGTGACACCGGCCAGTTCTTCCCGCCCCATTACCTGTTACCCAACACACGGGAAGAAACTGGATCGACGCGGAGATTGTAGAATCTTGCGAAGGTGTTCGGTGTCGCCCAGCCCGCAGCTCTGCAGATGTCTGCCAAAGAGGCGCCGTGCGCCAACGCATGGGAGGAGGCAACACTCCTAGTGGAGTGAGCCCTCGCCCCCAGGGGGCATGGCTCGCCTTGCGACTGGTACGCCAAGGCGACGGCCTCCACTATCCAGTGGGCCAACTTCTGTTTGGAGACAGCCTTCCCTTTTTGCTGCCCTCCGTGGCAGACAAAGAGCTGCTCAGAGCTTCTGACGCTCCGGGTGCGGTCCACGTATATGCGCAATGCTCTTACGGGACACAGCAATGCTAAGGCTGGATCTGCCTCCTCCGAGGGCAGTGCTTGCAGGTTCACCACCTGATCGCGGAAGGGCGTGGTGGGAACCTTGGGCACGTATCCAGGCCGGGGTCTCAAGACAACGTGAGAGTAGACCGGCCCGAACACAAGGCACTCTTCGCTTACCGAAAACGCCTGGAGGTCCCCGACCCATTTGATGGAAGTGAGCGCGGTCAGGAGCGCTGTCTTAAGAGACAGGAACTTCAGCTCGACTGAGTCCAGCGGCTCAAAGGGGCCCATCTGAAGTCCAGCTAGGACTATAGAGAGGTCCCTAGAGGGCACAAGGGGAAGCCTGGAGGGGTTCATCCTCCTGGCCCCCTTCAGGAACCTCATGATGAGATAATGCTTTCCCAGGGACCGGCCGTCCACTGCATTGTGGTGAGTCGCAATAGCGGCTACATACACTTTCAAGGTGGAGGGTGACAGCCTACGCACCAACCTTTCTTGCAGGAAAGAAAGCACTACTCCAATCGTGCTTCTTCGGGGGTCTTCTCGGCGAGAAGAACACCAGGTCGCAAACAGACTCCATTTCAGTGCGTAGGTTTGCCTTGTTGAAGGAGCTCTAGCCTGAATGATGGTCTCTACCACCGCCGGTGGTAGACCACTCAAGTCTGCCAGTCCCGTCCAGGAGCCACACATGGAGGTTCCATAGATCTGGACGCGGGTGCCATATGGTGCCGAGTCCCTGAGAGAGGAGGTCCTTTCTCAGTGGAATGCGCCAGGGGGAGGTGCTGTCGCAAGGGAAATGAGATCGGGAAACCAGGTCCGGGTGGGCCAATGGGGCGCAACCAGCAGGACCTGCTCCTCGTCCTCCCTGAGCTTGCACAGTGTCTGTGCGAGTAGGCTCACTGGGGGAAACGCATACTTGCGTAAGGCCCGAGGCCAGCTGTGTGCCAGTGCGTCTGTGCCGAGGGGGGCCCTCGGTCAGGGAGAAGTACAGCTGGCAGTGGGAGGACTCGGGGAGGCAAACAGGTCTACCTGAGCTTCCCGAATCGACTCCAGATCAGCCGGATCATCTCGGGATGGAGTCGCCACTCTCTGGGGAATGTGAGCTGTCGTGAGAGCGCGTCGGCCGCACAATTGAGCTGCCCCGGGATGTGAACAGCACGCTGTGACTTGAACTGCGTGTGACTCCAGAGGAAGAGATGGCGGGCGAGCTGTGACATGCGGTGTGATCGTATACCTCCCAGCCGATTGATGTACAAGACCGCCGCAGTGTTGTCCGTGCGGACTAGCATGTGCTTGCCCAACAGCAGTGGCCGGAAGTGCCGCAAGGCTAAATGCACTGCCCACAGCTCCAGGCAGTTGATGTGCCAAAGCAGTCGGGGTCCTGTCCAGAGCCCCGAGGCTGCCTGCCTGTTGCTTGTAGCGCCCCAGCCCGTGCTGGAGGCATCTGTTGTGACAACAGTTTTCCGGGACACTTGTTCTAGGGGCACCCCGGCCCGTAGAAAGGCAAGGTCTGTCCAGGGGCTGAGGGAGCGGCGACACTGCTGGGATATACCTACTCGCAGTGTACCGCAGCGCCATGCCCACCTCGGGACCCGGGAGTGTAGCCAGTGCTGAAGTGGTCTCATATGAAGCAATCCGAGCGGCGTGACTGCAGCTGCGGATGCCATATGCCCCAGGAGCCTCTGAAACTGTTTCAGTGGTACCACATTCCTGCCTCTGAAGGAACTCAGGCAGTTCAGCACTGCTTGGGCACGTTCCTCCGTGAGACGTGCCGTCATACTCACCGAGTCTAACTCCACACCGAGAAAAGAGATTCTCTGCACGGGGGAGAGCTTGCTCTTTTCCCAGTTGACCCGAAGCCCCAACTGGCTGAGGTGCCGGAGCACCAAGTCCCTGTGGTCGCTCAACTGCTCTCTGGATTGGGCTAGGATAAGCCAATCGTCGAGGTAGTTGAGGATCCTGACGCCCACTTCCCGTAACGGGGTAAGGGCGCCTTCTACAACCTTCCTGAACACACGGGGAGACAGGGAGAGCCCGAAGGGGAGGATCCTGTACTGCCATGCCCGACCTTCGAACGCAAACCGTAGAATGGTCTGTGTCGTGGAAGGATCGAAACGTTTTTAAAGTATCGCTGCAAACCAATCCTGGGGCTCAATGCATTAGATCATTGCCCTGTGCGTCAGCATCTTGAACGGGAGCTTGTGCAAAGCCCGGTTCAAGACTCGCAGATCTTGGGTACGATGAAGTAAGGGCTGTAAAACCCCTGCCTCATCTCGGCTGGAGGGACCGGCTCGATTGCATCCTTTGCCAGGAGGACAGCAATCTCCTCGCGCAAGACAGGGGCGTTCCGGACTGCCACCGATGTCTCGAGAACGCTGTTGAACTTGGGAGGTCGCCTGGCGAACTGAATCGCGTAGCCGAGTCGATCGTGTGCGGTGAGCCAGCGAGACAGGCTGGGCAGCGTGAGCCACGCCTCCAGATGCTGTGCAAGCGGCTCCAATGGCACAATCGACGTACCTGTGGTGGTGCAGCGAAAGGGAGTAGGGGTGGATGGTACAGAAGGCGGTGCGTTCTGAGGCATCCTCACCGAACTCCCTGGGTCCCAAACGGGACTGGCCAGAGGTGCGTGGGGAGGAATATCGTCCCCGAACCGTACTCTCTTGGCTACTGGCAAAATGGGTCGTGGGCGAGAGTGACCTGAGAACCCGGAGGAAAAGGAAATTGCTCTTTCTTTGAGAAAGTGGGTGGAACAGAAACAAAATGAAACAGAATATTCTCCTCCCGGCCCTCCACCGGGGGAAGGAGCGGCGCTGTTCTCGCAGTCTCCTGAGAAAGAGCAAACTCCAACATCTCCGGGTTGCCCGCGTCAGGGCCGCTTCGTCGAATTCCTGGACGATTTGGGGCCTGGCTGGGACGCGGGGGCCACCGCTCTCCTGCGAGAGGCTTGACGCGCCGGCCTATGTGTCGATTCGGCTTGGGGCAGAGCAGCTCTGGAGGACGCAGGAGGGCGCCCACGGCGACGGGCAGACTGAGACCTGGCCCCGGGGGCAGCGGTGGATGGTGCATCACGCCGGGGCAGGATGTGCTGGATCGCCTCGGTCTGCTGCTGTACCGCCGAGAACTGCTGGGCGAAGCCCTCGACGGTGTCACCAAACAGCCCTGCCTGGGAGATGGGGGCGTCGAGAAAGCGTGCTTTGTCGGCGTCCTTTATCTCTGCCAGGTTGAGCCAGAGATGGCGCTCCTGGACCACCATGGTGGACATTGCCTTCCCGAGGGACCGCGCCCTGACTTTTGCCGCTCGTAGAGCGAAGTCAGTCGCCGTGCGCAGCTCCTGCATCAACCCCGGGTCAGTACTACCCTCGTGCACCTGTTTTGAGCGCCTTGGCTTGGTGAACCTGCTGGATAGCCATGGCGTGCAGGGCGGAGGCTGCCTGGCCCGCAGCACTGTAAGGCCCGCAGCACTCCGCCGTCGAGGGTAGTGAGGATGGAGGAGGCGGACGAGCGGCTTCTGGCCATGAAAGGGCCATCCACGACTTCGTCAGCTCCTCATGCACCTCCGGGAAGAAAGGCACCGGAGTGGAGCGCGGTTGTGAGCCGCGCCCCGCTCCGAGAAACCAATCGTCCAGCCGCGAGGGCTCGGGACTGGGCGGTCTGTTGACCTCCCCCGATACTCACGACGACAACACCCGAGGGCGACAACACCTGAGGGGGGAAGCCCCACCGCACCTTCATCCTCGGAGGACGTGAAACCCATCCCCGATGCTGCAATCGACATCCTATCCACAGATGGCGCACCGAATGAAATGCTGGGCGCCCCGTGGAACGGACCAGCTAAATCACCCGGGAACCGGATAGGGACGCTCGCTGCGTGAGGAGTAAGAGTTCCGTGGGGATGTACCGGCGGAGGGCTCTTACAGTAACCCTCAGATCTCCCAGAGCGTCAGCCGGCGATCCTCTGCTCGAGCCAGAGAGACCAGCACGGGTGGCAGCAGAGGGTGCCAATCCTTTCATAAAGGAAAGGCGAGATCGCAACGAAATCATGCTCATACGCCCACAACAGGCGCATGAGTCATCCACGAACGCATCTTCATATGCAATTGGGACATTGCATATGCATAATATGTTGCACCTTGCACATCTACCTGTTGCACAACCAATCTGTTGCACAACCAATCTGCTGTGTAAATTTATAATCTGTTGCACCTCACATTATTACTATGTATAGATTACATAATGTATAGATTGTGTACATACGGTGTATAATGTGTAGCTGATAACTAAGTATGTCTATATAGTACACTATGTGTACTGAGTATATGTATGTGTATTTTGCACACTGTCCTCTGTACAGTCTGTAAATATGTACTGTCCATATGTAAACTGTTGTTTTTTGTTTTGTTTTGTTTTGCACTGTCTGGAGCACGCTCGTAAGAATTTCACTCACCAAGGCACTTGTGCTGTGGTGATGTGACAATAAAAGTGATTTGATTTGATTTGATTTGATTCAGCGTGTTGGAAGCCCAAACACTGAAGACAACGATCGTGTCCATCATCCGCAGACAGGAAACGACCGCAACCAGAAGGACACGGACGAAACGGCATCTTGAAAAAGATGCGATCGTCCGTGATTTGCTCTTTTATAATTTGCTCTCTTAGTTGAAGTGCCCAGGGGAATCGCTGATGAGAGGGACTCCGCTGATCACACCGTTATGCCAACCAGGAACAAAAAAGATGAAAGGCTTTGTGGAGATCAGCACTCTTCTCATCCACTCGGCTCCGAAGCAAAAATCTAATCAGTGGACACACCTGTCACCCTTTTATACCCGTATGCACGGGGAGTGTCTCAGGTATGCAAAATCCACTAGCCAATTTCATTGGCGTTTTCTCTTAATCAGAGATGATCGGGGCTTCCAAGTAAATCCCCTATGTCGTCACGACATAACTCGTAGTGACCGACAGATAGGGAACTACATTTTGAGAGAATTGAGCACATGGATAACGGTCTTTTGATCCACTTTATTTATTGTGCCTTAGCCTGATTGAATAAGTCAATAAGTGATAGTGCACTAGTGAAATACAAGGTCATCATCTGCTGTGAATATGGCATCTGAATTTAACAAACTTTTCCACTTCAAATCCCTATGGACTCCTTGACCTGATTCCATACAAAATGTTTCTACTTAATCCCAGCTATCATCTCTGCTGATCCAGTATGACTATATTTATTAGTTTGTATGCCCTGGTTGCCTTTAGAAACACCAGTCAAGAAAGAGATTAACTCTGTGTGTGGGTGTTGGAAGAGAGATATGTCCTCTTTAGCTCGCAGGTTTGAAATGAAATCCCATGTTTTAAAAGGGGAATCCATTTAACCATCATATTTATGACTGCTATTTCTCTGAAGCACTGCCAGAATTCCCATTCCTAGTCACTGCTGTATGTCGTATCCACAGAAGTACGCTTCAAGGGGACATACATGGGCATTCCATCCAAACAACCTGAAGGAAGTTATAAATGATTTACACAGTGTTATGAAAACCCACGACACTCTGTGCTGCTGAACGATGAACTAATTCAGAAACACTTAGAGTTTATACAGCATATGGTTCAAATGAATTGATATATCAACAAGAACACAGTTAATAGTCATTTTGCATGGCTATGTACTCTCAGGAAAATAGATACAGTTCATTAACATGCAGTTCACAAGTTGTCACAATGGCAACCTGCCATTTATTCAAACTAATTTGAGCATTCCATTTTTTATAATATTGGAATATTACCTAAAGTGAAAAAACTACTACTCATTTTTATTATTATTATTATTATTATTATTATTATTATTATTACTATTAATGGAATGGAATGGGAATCATCATACTGTACTTGTGATTATACTTATATGTGATTGCTTATATAATTTTACATTTTACTCAAAACCTATGGGTCTTGTTATTGAGATTGAGTCCTTGTGACAACAATCCCATGTGGCACGAAACCACAAGCTCTGCTCCTTAAACCAAACACTGAAATTATATGTCTCTAGAGATCTAAACATATGACATAAAACCCCCTGCTTTACACATGACATGTGCTGTAATCATGCAGAGACAGGTACACATTAAATAAACATGATTCACGGTTTACTACCATTGTACTCGGTGACAGCGATAAGTGCTGCTACAATTTCCCTCAGGTTTTCCAACACAGGAAAATAACAAGACATGAGTTAATGAATGATGCATAACAATGCATTTGCAACGGTAAACATTTAGTTTGTGGTCTGATCCCAAAACTGGAACCAAACATGAACATCTGCAGTAGAAAATGCAGAAACAATCTAAGAGCGTTTGTGAGGGGAAAGACCACTAACTTTGATAGAGACCCATCCCTCAGGAAGTAAACAGATGCCTAATAGGAACTAAGAAGTACTTATGTTAGCATTTGGTTCAATGAAGCATAGCTGACTTGCTTGGTCGTACAGCCTTTGTTCTAAATCAATTTAAGGTGGCTCATTGGCTTTCAGTTGGGGGAAGGGGGGGCACCAAATTAGCTGCCTGAGACACATTAGCAGAACACAGCATGCTTGAAAATCTCTTTTCAGAATAGGCCATGTTTGAGATGTCATCAAAATATGTGAAAGAAGAATCAAGTTAGAAAATGCATCATCAATTATTAAACTAGTTTTTGATACATTTTCTGAAATTAATTTTGAATGGTGCTCGTCTGTGCAAAATTCACCACTATGCTGCTAAGTTGGATGGTTGCTAAAATATTTACATAAGGCTATGCAGCTGCTTGGGTGTTCTTGGTATTAGCCAGGGTGTTGCTTGGGTGTTTAAGGGGTGTTACTTGCTGGTTCAAACCCAAATAATGATACAATGGCCCCTGAATATGGCTCAGGTTGTACTTAGAAAAGAATAGCATCCAAAACAAAAAGAATAGCATCCATACAAAAAAATATGTTCTAAGACATGTTTTGCTAACATTCCAATTAAATTGTGAAAATTTGTATTTCTTTAATGTTCTCTGAGTATCATCAATTTGGCTGCACAGGTAACCTCAACGTTTCTTTTTTTTAATTGAGAACTTTATATGACCTAAGATGGGATTCTAAAAATGACGTTCTGTTAATATTACTGGACATGGGTAAATGTTGAGGGAACCTTCCCAGAACATTAGCAAAAGTTCTAAAAATGTTCCCATGATTATGCACACAATGTGATATATCACCATGTCTAGAGTAGGATTGGTATGACAAGTGACATGCCAAAGTTTAATACTAAGTGAAAGGAGTGTTGCGGGATGAGAAATGACAGTGGGTGTGGTGTCAGACCTGGGAGAGGCTTTTAAACATAAAACAAGCAAAAATTGTCAAAACAAGTGATCATGGGGATGAAAGCATACAAAAGAACATGGTATCTGATGTCCTTGCCGTTACAGGAAATAGTGAAGGCAAGGAGTGTCAAAGTGATTTAGGCCAAGTAAAAGGGAGCCACAAAAGCTTCAGTGCGGGGTCTGTGGGGTGGTGTCTTCTTTGTAGCGATTGTGCTTCTCTGAGACTGTCAATTCCAGCCCAAAAGTGGCAATGCATGCTGCGAAGGACCATAGGTCTGGCAACTTGTGAACTGCCTCCTCCTGAATATATGATGACATCAGCATTCATGAACGGGGCATCAGTCTTTTGAGGAGAGCAGGGGAGAGGAGTTCTAACTCCCGCACCGGGCCAGAACAGGGACAGAGAAACCTGGTTTTAGTTGACAGCCTCAAAAAAAACACAGGATAATTGATAATATAAGAAACATAATTTCCACCTATTGTGGTCGGGAGGCCGTTTCTATTGATTCTCCATCCAAATTCAGATTTGTACGAATATTCACAAGCAAACATCCTATGAACATTCATAAAATTAGCTGGTGCCCAACTGCACTGTCTAAGCTCGGCCTTTTGCCCGCATTCTCCACCACTGTGGTGGGCTGAGCAATGACAGACACAGTGGGTGTGGCATCAGGTCTCAGAGAGGCTTTATATTGAACATAAAAACCCAAAATGAAGTTGCAAACGTAGGTTTGGGAGGAGCCTAATCATTCAGTCATGTCAATCATCATTATGTTGCTATATCAGCAGCAGTCATTGCGCTGTCCCAGCGACAATGCTTCCGGCATCGCTCCACCTCCCCATCTCCTCCTCTGTTTCTGTTATTTTCCCTCTATGTAGTACTGTAATGTGGGTGCTGAACTCGGAGCTCAAGCCAAGCATCGGGTTCAAGCCTCCATCGAGAACAGCAAGCCAAATTAATTCAACATTTATTATCAGGACTGGATTGGCAGGCAAATTCGTGAAATGTCCAAATAAGAGCAATAAAGTGTTCATGGGAATAAAAGTGTCCAAATAAACATGGATGTGATAGATGTGACAGGAAATCATGAAGGGTACCCTGGAAAATAGGGGTAGGTATCACAGGAGTTTGTTTTATCCCTAAGTACAGAATGAGCAATATAGCAGCAGTGATGCTTGCCTTAGCAAACACCACTAATTAGGATGCTGTAGGCTAGAGTAAATTTTAATGAGATGATAAAGCACAGCCACATTAATTAATGTCAAGGAGATGAGTGTTGATAAATAAGAAATTTCTCATTTCACTTCTGCTTCATCATGAGGTTCTTATTTCTTGACAAGACAGAACTAGCTCAGCATCAGTGGAGATACTGCATACTGCACAATGGGAGTGGAAGCTAATTGCAAACAGTCTTATCTCTGCCTCATTGACCAGGAAAATAAAGGTCTGGCAGTTTTATTTGAGCAGCATACCATCTGTATCTCAACATTCATAATCATCCATTATGATTTGTTGACCTAGTGTGCATAGATATCTCACCAAGTGGAACCAGGTATGCAGCAGGCTCACATTTAATGTGTTTGTGTGTGTGTGTGTGTGTGTGTGTGTGTGTGTGTGTGTGTGTGTGTGTGTGTGTGTGTGTGTGTGTGTGTGTGTGCGTGCGTGCGTGCGTGCGTGTGTGTGTGTGTGTGTGTTTGTAGCCCACCCTGTGTAGTGACCACAGCTGCATGGCTCCTACTCTCCTCTTACGCTCCACTACCTCCACTTCATCCATACAATAATGCCCACCTCAAATACCCTCCCCGCACTCACACACTTCGACCACAGCTGCCCTGCAGAGAGAAGGCCACACGGAACAATGAATGACATCCTGACCTGCCGTCTCCTGTGCATGCTTCCCTTGAAGCACCTTTCCAGCCTGACCCATGAAATTTTATTTGAATGCTGCTCTCCCCCTCACGGCTCACCAGTAATAACAATCCAAATGGAGGAATGCTGGGTAACTGAGCGAGAGTGTTTGCATTTGCCAATTTTACAAATAACAATGTAAAGGATTCATCAATTCAGCATTGCCTGTATCCACAAGTTTCCTACGCCCCATGAGGCCTTGCGTCAAAATTGGGAGTGTCTTCCGGTTCGAAGTAAACAAGCGGGACTGTTGGAGTTTCTCCGCGTCTGGAGAGCGTCAGTGCCGCGGATCATTTCATCTAGTTACCAGCTAACATAGACATTAATGACTAATTAATGTAAAATAATTTTAGCTCAAAACTCACTTTCAGACTGCAGCGAGTGTTTGAAATAACTTCTGTTTGAGATCCGATGTAGATTATTATCAACAAAGCAGAAATATACGATGCAAAAGACAATGCATGCATTACCATAGTAAACAGTAAATATGACAGCCTGAAAAAATAAAACAAGTGATGTATTTATTCATTTACATATTTTATGTCAATAAGTCTCCTCTCTTTATACCCAAATTTGATATATAGCTCCGATGTATGTCATAAATCATGAACCTAGTTTTTGTTCGGGAGCTCCCTGTTTTTCTGACTGAAAATATAACAATGTATTGGGACTAGAGAGAGTGCTAAAGCTACTCATGGGCGTATTTTTGATGAAAAATTATAAGAAAGAATCATTCTTTCTAAATGTGATGTAGACCTAAATTGTCTGTGACTACAAATAAAGAGAAACACACGCGACTGAATAATAGGCTGTGTGTGTCTTTCTTTTGTGAAATATGGTAAATACCACCTTATTTCTGTGTGACTAATTATTAATCCTGACACAAACTAATTAATCAATGTAGCACTTATTGTAAAACTGTTAAAATGCTTTGGTTTTAAATCTTTAAGAAAACAACATTAATCACGCGATTAACTATATGCAATATAGTTTTGTGATCTCGCCAGTTCCAGTGATTTGTTTCTGATAACTTCTCTTTGTTGGTGAAATGATGGCGTTGCGTGACGTTGTTCTAGAGAGGTGTGTAAAGGGCGGGTTTTAGTGAAGCGCAGCAGAGCTTCTGGCCTGACGGTGGAAACGCAGCGTGATTTTGGGCTCGGTGCTACAGGTCTGAGGCTATTAGCACCGCCCGGCCGACTGAAAACACTGGCTCGCACTGGCCCAACTTTGGAAAAGACCCCAAAAAAATACACTTAGCCTCTTCGCTAATTAGCACACAAAATACCATTGGTATACTACTTCCAGCCGCCTCACCGGAAGTTTTACCCACATTCTTTTTTACAGCAGCGCCCCCAGAAACTTGTGGATATCAATGCTTCCCGAACTGCTGTTCACCACCTCTGCTGTAGTGACATCAAACGACATAATTGTATTTATATTTTTTTAGTTGTGAGGATTGAATGTGATGAGATAAGAAAAGAGCTGACGTCTAAATAGAATGTGATGAGAAAGAAAGAAAGCTATCACATGATCTTTTCTGGCACAGACAGAAATACCACTATGTCTGATTTGCAAACGAATGACTCTTTATGAGTCTTTGTGTTCTTTATGTTCTTTAAAGGAAACTTGTGAGTCAACAGACTGAATCAGTCAAACAAATCCTTCACTGAAGGATGAATCATCACCTGACTCATTTGAACATGAACTGAAAGTGTTGTCATTTCAAATAATAAAATTATACCAAAATGACCAATTTAGGGGGAAGTCTTCAGTAAGAATATGGGGTTAAAATGTATGACTCAGATATGTTTTTTTCTTGGAAGAATTTCATGAAAAGTATTTGTGCTTATATTTATTGACATGTCTTTTTGTAAAAGGTTGAGACAAATCAGACAAGTGATTCTAGGCTGTTTTTCTCTGGAAATTAAGAAATATGTAATTTAGTACAAATCTTCAGTTGATCCCATGGCATTTGAGATTATACACAACATTAAATCATTTTTATCTCACTTTATGATGAATATATGAAATGTAAGAGACACAAGGAATATGTTTCTGCTATAACAATTTTTTTGTTCCCATTAGTGTAAGCCACCATTGCTAGGTCTGAGCTCACGAGACACCATTCGGTGTAGAAAAGGAACCACTGTGAATTTCACTGTGAGTATTTAACAGTAGCTCTTATTGGATATATGTTTATTCCATATAAGTGTCAAATACTATTAGCTCTTAGATGTAATTTAGAAGTAATGTTTAGTTGCTTTATTGAAAGCTGCCATGGGACATGGCTCGATGTAATGTAGGCTGCTAATTCTAATGTAGACTTAGTATTGACATTGTTTTTTTACACAGTACAGAGCCATTGGAGAACCTCACAGCTGTAATGAAAATGGGAATTCTTGTCATTTTCAAGGGCCCTGTCAAGTGTGTTGAATGTCTCCGTTGTCCTGGAAGAGGAGGTGGTGCTTGACAACTTTGTAAATGCATTTATTGTAATTTTTTGGATTATTGTATGCACTCATCCTGGAGCACAACAAGGATTTAAAGGGATACTTCACCCAAAAATGAAAACTCTGTCATTAATTACTTACACTCATGTCGTTCCAAACCCGTAAGACCTTTGTTCATCTTCAGAAAACAAATTAAGATGTTTTGATGAAATCCGATGTTTGATGAAACAACGGTCTTATTGATGTGGAACGACATGAGAGTAATTAATGACAGAATTTTAACATCAAAGTACCTCTAATGAGTTTTTTTGGCAAACGTTTGACGTGTAAGATGCAGTTTCATGAGCTCAAAGTGAGAATGGTAGAGTTCATGTGAAATTACTCTAAACACTGGGTGAAGTAACCTCCCCATTACTTAAATGTGATGGTGTTTTTGACATTTTTAATATGTGAATGTATTTGATGTTTAATGTTTAAATAGTTAAGATGCAGTTTCATGAGCTCAGAGTACCTTTTCTGAGAATGGTAATCTTCAGTGACATTAACCTAAACACTAGCTGAAGTAACCTCAGATAAATTATTACTATTATTAAATTATTATTGTTTTATGCTGTTTTAAACATTTTAGCACGTTTGTGAATTTATTATTGTATAAGGTGCAATTCATCAGCTTTGTATGTCGTATGAGAATGAGAAAATGTATGATATTGTAAGGTATACTGTGTAGAAAATGTCAATGTATTTATAATTTTAAGCTATTTTCACAATATTATTGAATATTTCATTAAAGTATTAAAATGTGTCAGTGTTTAGTGTATCACCATTTAATATTTGTTTCCTTTTCTTTTTGGAAAACAGGGAATAAACAATTCTGAAACAAAGGCTGCTTTAGCACTATACATTTTATACATTTTTAAAGTAGGTAAAACAAAAAAGGTATTCTACTACTGTTTCAAATATTTAATTGGGCCAATAACTTGGTTGGGTAGACTTCTTTGTTCACAATTGGCTCAACATTATTTCTCATTGTGCTGATGTTAAAAAAACTGTTGCCACAATTGTTACAATTCAGATATCCAAGAAATCCAATTGGGCCAATAGAAAAATGTAGACGTAATCAGTCACTAGACAGTTTTGAGTTGGGGAGGTCTGAAATCTTCTACAGATGTCATTCCAAACCTGTATGATTTTCTTTCTTCTTTCATAAAAAAAGAGATACAGTATTTTGAGAATTAGGCTACCTAAGTGTTTGTTTGTCCATATGACAGAAGGCGAAACTATCTGGTTACCAGCACTCTTCAAAATATCTTTTGTGTTCTGCAGAAGAAAGAAAGTCATACAAGTATGGAAATACATGAGGATAGAATTCTCCCTTTTGGCTGAACTTTCCCTACAAATTTTATGAGAAACCATTACTGTCTCTCACATGAAACTATATTAATATAGCCACGGAAACTTGTTTGTAAATACTGAACGTTTCTTTGGTTATGTCACCAAGCAGATTTACTACAACCTAATCGTATTGCATAAAGGTGAAGCACAAAGGCCTCCAGCATCAGAGTGAATGAATGTGCCTCAGGCTTATGTTTCAGGGAGAAAACCACTGGCACTTGAAGCTGTGGGAACACACAACTGGTTGAACAGTGTGTCCTCAAATACACAGGTGTTTGTACACAACTCATGACACGCCTCTACCCTCACGCACCACAGGACGGATCAACAATATGTCCGCTTTTCAGACTTTCACAATTTGCCTGAATAAATACAAAGGTATCTAGCCAGATGAGGCCTGTGTGCCAGGTGCTCTGTGATATGAGGGCTTTAACTGCACTGCAGTTTAACAACACTGTACTGCCAATGATTCCTCACAGACATTAATGAGGAATTAACAGCCTGTACCGTCTTCTGTTTGGGCCATACATGCTACAAATACCTGTTCTGGTAGTTTGATTGGTTGTGATGGATGGATGCATCTAATTCAGCTTTTATGAGTATTTTTGTGAAACCCTTTTTGGAAACCATGGTGGGAAAAAAAGAAGTACACTGTAGCGTGCTTATGGAAATAATATACTTTAAAAGATTATGCATAAGTGCAAAATGGATGTAGTTTTTAGACACTTAAATGCATGTTATTTACAAATAAATGAAAATGTCTTATAGTTTGAATTTATATGAAATGCAGTTTTTTCATCTTTATAAATATTATTTCCATTGTTGTTGATGTTGATGTTTTAAAATGTACTTTAAAGTAATTGGTTTGACTCTGACCCTGTGGTCTTGCCTGTCTCTGGGGTCTTTTGTGTTCTTAGATGTGTGCACGTGAGCGGGGGTTATCTGGGTGCGTTATGTAAATGTCCTGCTTTCACAGTGGCTGCATGGCGCTCTGTGTAAACCTGTGTAAATATGTAGCTCACCTCCCCAATTGTGCTCTGGCTGCTTCTCCTCTGGGACGGAGGATTGCGTAATGCTTTATGCCACCAGCAACTTGCCTCCCCAGTTCACACAACACTCACAATTATTTGACTACGCACGTTTTCCTTCTTTACCTTACAGTCTGAACAATATTTAGAGCTGTGTAATTATACAAGCAGTCAAACATCTGTGTTCTGCAACATTCCTCAATTAAACATCAGAAAAAAAGAGTTACATTTACACGATGTGTCAGGTGCAGATGTAATTGTTTTATAACTATTAAAATCCACCCTAAGCTCATGAACACACAAATAATGAGCATTATTTTCACTCTGCAACACTGCTGGGAAAATTGGCTCACACACTTTTGTGTTGTGTGAATTTATGTTGTTAACACTCTGGTGAATCTCACAAAATAATCATAATAACAAAAAGTAGGAACATTATTATTTTTAATAATAATAATAATAATATGACAATTAAGCCCATTTCTCTTAGCATTAGAGTAAAAACCTTTTTTAAAGATTATTTAAATCAGCATATAATAAAAACTCCATTAAAACAGCATTATATATTGTATTATAGTAGTGTTGTTCATGAATTTCTTATAGTTTTGTGATATGATGATGCATTTTAAAATCATTAATAGAAGAATTCTTTAGTATTTCAGTTTATAAGACAACATTGTGTTATGATAGATTCTCATATTACACAAATTTTACATTTGTACATTTCTAAATACATGGATGGATTCTTTATTTAAAAAAAAAACAGCATCATAAAAAAACTGTATCATCAAGCTCTTCAGATGTCCACCACTTGCACACATTTTCTGAAAAATAATAATATACATATTGCGGTCATTCAAATTAGTTTTCCCACATTCATAACTATACTGCAACTTTCTTGAGCTCAAGCAATACCATGATGCAACTTAAAGCTGAGGTGTGCTTCTTTTATGTTAAAATGCTTAATGTATTTAATACAGAAATTATGTTAATATTCCAAATCATCTCAAAAAGGCTATTGTTTGGCCTGAAACCATTTCCCCAGAAGTGCATAATTGAATATGATTCCTGCCATCAGTTCTGCTCATGGGTTCAGCAGATTTTTGAGCCAATCACTGAGTTGTAAACAGCATGTGACAAACCTGGAGCTCCATGAAAATGTCACAACAATACAGATTGGCAGCAGACAGGGACATTTTATTTCATGTTTATTTCTGTTGCACTGCCAAAACATCTATCAAAATATCATTAAATATTTGCAACACTGAAATCAGTCTGAAGACTTTTAGATTGTTGTTAAAATTTCATTTGGTGATGCACAGAAATCACACACTTCAGCTTTAAATAGCTTATCATAATGCATAATCCATACTGTAATGTAAAATTGATCTGCAAAGCAAAACCTTCATAATGTTGGAAATGATGCCTCGTGCAGAAAATACAACCACCCAGATTACAATCCAGAATGTTTTTTCTCAAAATAACAGTGCTATCATCACAAATACATGTATCAAGTTAACACTGATTATTGGACGCTTATTTCCGCCATGAAACAAAAATATAAAAACAGTTTTTTGACAGTTTTTCACACAATTCTTACTTTTTTCCTCACAATTGCAAGTTTACGTCTCTGCAATTTAGATTTTTTTTCCAAAAAAATCTGTTTATCTCACGATTCTGACCTTTTCTTCAGAATTGAGTTAACATCAAGAAAATCAGATTTTTCTGAAAAATCTCACAAATCAGACTTTTTTCTCTTAATTTTCATATTTTTTCTCAGAATTCTGAGATCTCATCTCACAATTGTGACACCTTTTAGAATTCTTAGAACAACCGTTTTTTTTTTTTTTTTTTTTTCAATTTCCATACTTTGCCGTTTTATTATTTTTATTCAATGGCAGAAAAAGCTACCATGCTGTATATTCTTATAGACATCAACATGAAAACAAGTATTACTAAGAATGCTCGGTGAGTGCATAGTTATGTTCTTAATGTGATTTGATTGAGCTTTGCCTCTGCTTTATGCTTGTTTACTGCATGCAGATGTAACATGTTAAATTAAGACATACATTGCTCATTTGAACTATCCAGCCAGGGATAACATGAACACAGGCTGTGTTTTTACACCAAAGATTCGCAGATGGGAGTGATATCTGAGTCTTGACTATGCATTGAGCTGAGTCCTGTATCTGAGTCGTCATCATTCACGTCACATGTTTTTGAAAGCCCTCTTGCCTGCTCCACCCACACACTTTCCCCTTGAGCGGCAACAATCTGTCTGTTTCTATTGTGTTTTCATCTTTCAGCACAGCTTCGGCCTCACTGTCCTCCTCAAAATCCAAAGAGTTGACTTTCTCCATTAAATCCATCAGTTCTTTCTCCTTCGCTCCCCATATCTCCTGGGTCAGGCCCAGATCGTTCCTTATGGCCTCCAAATCAGTGTTCAGCCGCAGACCGATGTACAAACTGGTGTCGAGCTGGGTTCTGATCCTCTCTTCTTCCAGAAGCAACTCGTTGTCAGAAGATACATCCACCACTGAAGGTCCATCATCTTTTTCTTGAGTTGTGACTCTGAGAGACGTCTCGCCGGAAGTGCTGTCAGAGTCTTTATTCGCAAGTTCCTCGTGTCTTCTTTTCATCCACCTCTGGTTGAGTTCCTCTTGAATCTCAGTTGTAATGCTCTCCATGAGGGCCTCGTGGTTGGCCAGCTCTTCCTGCAGTTTGATGACCTCCTCGCATCTCTGAGCATATTCCTCAAACTGAGCGAGAGCTGTTTCTGGGCTCGGTTTGTCTCCCTCACCAACTTTATCTGGGTTGGCATCCACTAAATACGTATCCTGGACATAGTTGATCCCATGCATCTTCATTCTGTCAAAATGAACTTTGGCTTCATACCTTTCTATTTCCCTGTCGAGCTCTTTTATCCTCTCAATCTGCTGGCGTATGGTGTGATCTTGAGAAATGACCAGGTGCACAAGGGTCTCCATCTTCTCCGTAGACGAGGCATCTTTACACGCAGCCTGCACCCGTTTCTTGTTGATTTTATCCAGCTTTCTGAACGCTTTCCTGACTATCCGTCTTTGTTTCTCCTGTGACAGAGCCATGGTCACTCTGGCGGTCCCCTTGTAGACACAAGGGCTCTCCTTGCTGAGAACGACGCGCGCCTCCGCGCTCCGCGGCCCGTTGCTGGGTAAAGACGCCTCGTTTTTCACCAACACAAACCGGACATTTTCTTGTTCCTCTCCCCACGCGCTCCACAGTCGCAGAATCTTGGTTTTGTTCGGTAAAATCCGTTCAAATCCTCTCCATTTCTCCACGACGCAGTAGGACTGAGGAGCGCCTGAGAGGGAGACGCGCTGCTCCAGGTTCTGCTCCTCCAGTAAAACCCGGATCACATCCGCGCAGGTCGTGCGCTTCGACAAGCCCGACACCAGCTTCTCTTCGCGACAAACCCACACTGAAATTTTATTCTCCTCTGCCTCCATCTCTCAGACTGATCCCAGCAAGTCTGTAAAAGTTTCCTGGTGCAGGGAATTATTCAGGTGAAGTGAAAAATATGATAAAAACAGAACTATTCTATGAAAAGTTAATCCCCAGTAATAAAGATAAATCAGACTCGGCCCGTCTGAGAATGAAAGAGTTCGTCATAGTCCCGTGTTGGCAGGTTTGGTGTGTGTGTGTGTGTGTGTGTGTGTGTGTGTGTGTGTGTGTGTCAGTCTCTGTGAGTGAATGAGCGCAGACGGGACAGCGCTGCTGCTGCTGCGAGTACACGCTACACTGAGCACGTGACCTCAACGCTGCAACACTCCATAGATCACAACTTATGATACCTGTTGTGTGAACCTCTGCTTAAAAAATTATTATTTAGTTTTATTTTAAAATAAAATCTATTTAGAGTGTTTAGTATAAACATAAAACAATTCTAATGTTGTTTTGTTTGTCTACTAAATAAATTCTTAAAAGTAAAAAGATGATGATAAAATGAATTCCTATTTAAAATATGTATTAATAATAACAATAATAATAATAATCACCATCATCATCATCATCCATAAATCCATCCATGAAAACAAAAACAAGGACCTGATAAGTTATTTTGGTTGTCTACACAAAAAATGACAATGATAATTAAAGTCACTGAATCATAACACAGAAAATTATCTCAGAAAATCAAATTAAATTATTACATAATAAACTTGTCTTTATATTAATTTATTACATACATAACATTGGCTTTTATGGATTTAATTTCCATTTTGTTTATTTATTTATTTGTTTTTTATTCTTATTTATATCTTTTTTTTTAAATAAAGGAACAAATGCCATGATATATGATTATATATATAAGAGATTACATTATTTAAAAAAGGAAAATAAATAAATGAATACAAATTAATAATTAGATAAATAAAATATTTCTATCTGGATATAATTCCAGATTTGTATATTTATGTTGCAATAACCAATATTGTCTTGGACTAAACCCTGTGTATGCAGCATTACACAAGAGAAAATCTTCTCAGGCTACTTATGATACTGTAGAGATGTGTTATGTACAGTCAGACATCATTCATTTATTTTATCAGCAAAAGTGAAAAACAGGATGCTTACAGAGACACAATCAGTAGTATTTTGCTGGTCATGTGATATTAGAATGTCAGCCCCCTATAATGTACCCCTCCATCTTCTTTTATCAGGCGACTGATATGACTAGAATCGTGTCACGTGAGTGGACATGATTTAAAGAAAGTTTTGCAAAAGCTCTATTCACCTTTAACCCGAGTGCATCTTTAACCTGATGTTTCCAAGACAATTCTAGCCTCTCCCAACCCACGGTAACTGCCCTCTGAACAGAGTCCACTGCTTGACACACCTTGTGATGGACACAGTATGACTGAAGCTATTTTAATAACAGCAGTTTTGAAAGCCAAAATTAAGTAGATTTACTTCTTCAAGCTTAGGGTAGTTTAAAGGTGCTTCATTATGAGTATTGCATGTTATTAAGAAACTGTGCATCACAAATCAAACACTTATGCTTATCTGCACTAATTATTAATCTAGAGTTTATATGCTATTTTATGGGTCAAATAAATTCAAATTGCATGGTCAAAACAGATCCAATTTAGATTAAAACACCCTAATGCTTGAAATTAATAAAACTGCATGATCAACGTAAAAGCATGGATTCAAACTTCATCATTTACTAAAACAAAGGGATATGCAATGACACAACAGTCTAGCTCTCTCTCTCTGTTAAATTAATTATATTTGTCTGAATATGAATTATATATGAATTATTTATTTTTTTTACTTTTTTAAAAGCCTTTGAGTAATAAAAAGCTCACTTTCTGAGAATACTCCTGCAGTGACTCCTGCTGTTCACCTTCATTAATGCAACATTCACAAATAATAGCGGAACAATCACGCCCCCTAGTGTTCAGTGCTTTTACTGTAACCACATGCAGAGCATCTACATTACAACGAACCATAAATATTAAAGGAACAGTTCACCCAAGAATGAACATGTGCTGAAAATGTACTCACCTTCAGTTTGTGAGTTTGATATGTTTGTTTCTTCTTTTGAACAGATTTGGAGAAATTTTGCATCACACTACATGCTTACAATTTGAACCTCTACCGTGAATGGGTGCCGTCAGAAATGGGAGTTCAAAATCTAACAGTATATTTATTTAAGACCATTTCATCACTGAAGAAAGCAATATTATTGATAGCGGACTCATTTTTGAGCCAGAAGCAACAGTTTGAAATTTAAAAAATGTCTTAATGATGAATTTGTTTAACAAACATGCAGCTTTTTACTTCACAAGCCATTAATTGATGGACTGGAGGTGGTGTGAATTTGTGGATTATTGTGATGTTTTTATCAGCTGTTTGGACTTTCTGACGGCACCCATTCACTGCAGAGGATACACTGGGGAGCAAGTGATATAATGCAACATTTCTCCAAATCTGTTCCAATGAAGAAACAAACTGTTCCTTTAAAGACACTCATTTATATCTTTAATGGCCTGAGGGTGAATACAAGACATTTTTATTTCCTGGGTACTGTTTCTTTAATTTACAGCTATGACGAAATTATGCATTAAAATTATGTGTGTTTATTGCCTCCATAAAGTTCAGAACACGTTATTAAACAGCTGTACGAGAGTAAATAGTAATTGTGTGGATAACACATTTAGTTTCAATACGCATGCACAACAATGTGTGTCATAAATACTTATAAATAAAACTGAAAAAAATGCATTGGGGGAAAAAAACTTTAATTCGATTTAACTGTTTTCAAAGTCTGTTCCTAGAAGTGACAACAGATGGCGCTGCAGACTTGAAGATACTTTCAGTCCTACATTTACATTTATGCATTTAGCATGCTTTATCCATCAATTACAAATACCATTCTTACAGATGTTTTTTTAAAACCTTAAAGGAAAGGTTCATCTTAAATTACATCTTTGTATTATATATATATATTTTTTTTTTTTACAATGTTGGTGAGCATCATTCTGGTGTTCTCAAGAAGAAAGTCAATCAGTCATTCAGGTGCATCCTTTTCAATGAAACATGAAGAAAACAACACATGACCAGACAAGCTGTTTTAATTACTTATTTTATTCAATAGTGTATACATACAAAGTATCTAGAAAGCTACAAAATATCTACCACTTTATCGAGAAGGCATCAAAATGTTACGGAGCAAAGACAAGACCATATGCGATAAAGAACACACACACATAATAGGTTTTTTCTTTTCTCTCTCAGCCTTGCTCCAATGCTTTTTTTCCATCCGCAGGGATATTAAAAGATATCACACCTTTGTACCAAGAAAAGCCAGAATATATAATTTTATACAAAGCACCTTTTTACAAAAAAATCTCTGCACACAAACCCAATATCTTTTTTATGATACCATCTGAACTAGAGAAAAGTTCACTTTAAAGCCAACATCTTAAATGGTAATGAACATAGGAGGTACCAGTACCTACACATAGACAAATACAAACATATAGATCAAAAAACAGAAGCTAAACTGCTGACATACTGTAGTCCGGATTCCGCTCAAATCCTCGCTTAGTGTCCGTTACTAGCAAAACAATGTCCGTTTAACACTCATCATATTAAAGGCATTAGTTCTCAGACCCCTGGAGAAGTAAAGGGGACTGATATAAGGAGGAACTGGTGTAGCAGATGCAGCAGTAACAGTATCACCACCCAAACGGGCTCGGGATATACTGACGTCGTCACAAAACCATCGCGTACATGTAGAACAATACAGGAAGATCTCTATATGAAACGTGAACGAGACCAAAGACACGACAAGACACGAAACAATCAACGTCGTCTGCCGTTTTGATATCGCGCGCACTTAACTCCACAGTTCACTTGAAGCGCTACAACATACACAGCTGTAAATCTAACGTAGTCTCTCACGCTGAGGGTTCAATCCACTTAACTGAACAGCAAGAGTAAATTATGCAGTGAAGATGATATGGTTTTTATATGTGACTGCGGTTAATATCCTTGACTATCTTAAGGTCTGAGGAGCAACACAGCTTGACGTCACTTCATATAGAGTTTCCATATTCAAAATAAGACACTGAAATGGCTTGAAAAGAGGAAAATCAAACACCATTCAGCAATTATAATCTCCAGGGTGCTGTGAGGTACAATTCGATTATGCACAAGAAAAGTAGCTAAAGCTCGATGGTCAAATACATCTCTCACAGAATGGAACCGAAGTTCATAGCCACATCCACCAAATCAAATGCTGATAGAAGTTTGTTTTTAAATAATTATTACATAACTTTATTTCCACTCACTAGCCCATGTTGATTTTTCTATAAAGTTCTTATGAAGGCAATGTGGTGAATATTTGACCTACATCCACTTTTTTTTTTTTTTGGTTTTTGATCATCTTGAGTCTTTTCTAAGCTGGAAAAATCCGAACCAAAGGCACTTTCATGCTACAGTGCAGGAAATAAAGAGGAGCTCTATGCGTCTCCTTCAACTTTTTGGTCATTTCGGATAAGAAAGGCAAGATCTGTGTGTCTAAATGTGTCTTCCGTCTCTGAGAGTGAAAGGTCAACCGAATGGCCAGTGCTCTTTTATAAAGATGACACGTAGGATCTTAAGGTGCGGTCACATTTGCAAAACTGCGGCGAGGTCTCGTGGCCCAAAAAGTCCATTGTTTATTATCAACAGCGTAACGATGTGTAAAGCACAGCTCACACAGAAGTCACTTTCAAACCTAGAATCTCTCAGCGGGTCGGTGCGGCAAACTCACTTGAAACAACTTAAAAACGAGATACATTTCTGCCTTAACGCGAAACTCCCAATCAAAGAAATTCCTACTGGGATGACTGATTTCATCTGCACTGATTTCTCCACCTAGCAACAGTAAATGTGACCGCACCTTTTTCCCCGAAAAACGACTGCGCTCATCCACGTTCGCTTCATACACTAAGGCACTGTGCTGTATATTGTTACACTTTGGCAGGTTTGTACTGTACAATTCCTACAACATGTGACAATAAGAAAGTCTTCCAGCTTAGGAAAGAGGTCACAGCTTTAGTGGCATCTTTTGGAGTTCACACAACCGTTATTAAGGCTTGCAGTCATAGATTAGGCCACAGAGACATGGGCTGTGTGGGGATGTCAAAGGCAGCGAGGAACTCTGGGACAGATTCTTACAGAAGATGAAGGAGTGCTCCGTGACGGACGGGTGTACAGGGATGGGCTTTGTGAAAAGTGTGGCTTTCCCAGCGGCAAACACGCTCTAAGGCTTGTCCGGCGAGTGGATCCAAGTGCTCGGGTCAATCTGATGGATAATCCATCAAGCCCTGGTAGTTAATGCAGTGCTTCTTGTTTCTAGAGTTACCTTTTACACAAGCTGTACGGTCAACAGTAAGGGGTCGATTCTCTGCGTTTTCTTATTGCAGGTGATGACACATGACAACACACACAGGTCTCGTATCACAGTGCAGTAATTCCTCAACGAAGTAGTGTGTACGAAGTAATTGTTTTCAAGGGCTGGGTTTCAGAATTCCCTGAATTCTCGGAATGCAGGAACGTTTTGTTTTCCGATGGCCACAAAGATCTACCTACAGTAGCTTTCTTTTTAATAAATCAATGTTACAGAATGAACTCTCTCAAATACTTTCTCTTTGGGAAAAATACCTACGTACAGTATGTGAGAATGTATATACAGTACATCTGTACACCTACATCCTACTTATGGCTGCACCCATACGCTTTCAGATGTGTACGCTTCCGAGATAAAACAAAACAAATCAAAATGAGCTCGTTTTCAGATTCCTTCTAACTCAACCTAACCTTTAAGTTGAATGATACTGTCACTTTATATGTATAGTCTACGAATGAATGTTGATTCGGCATTCTTTCTCGTGTTAAAACATAATACAACTGTACCGCAATTCACAGCTGCAGTTAAACGTCAAACACATATTAATAAAGAAAATATATATATATATATAATTATAAGCATCACCCAAATGTGAGGGAAATTCATCTTGAGTGAGTGTTGAGCTAGAGGCACTGCCACTGTACTGAGGTCCAGAGTCTGTGTGAAAGAGCTGCTTCATTCCTTCACTAGTCTGTAGATGTGATGCTGGGCTCCGTGCTCGCTGTTCGACACTTCAAACACACAGGCCATGCACAGCAGGGTCTCCTGTGTGTCTCTGTTTGTGACCACCTGAAACAGACAGACAGATAGAGACTGCATTATTGTACAGTTCACGTCTAGGCCTAAACCTAACAAACCTGTCAAAAAATGTCCAGGTCATATTTTCACAAAAGGTTTGGATAAATTAAGCCTACCGCCCTTCAATTCTCATTACTGCGATGCAAAAAACAACATTCACTAGTGGGCACAAAAAAAGAAGAAGAAGACTGTATACACTGCCTCTCAATATATTTGTTATTTTTATAAAAAATATTGATACTTTATTCAGCATGGACACAATACATTGATTAAAGATGACGTAAAGAAAGACATTTTTAATGTTACAAAAATGACCCTTGTGACCTTAGTTCTTTTGAACTTTCTATTCAAAGAATTTTGTAAAATCAGTAAAAATATGAAGCAGCATAAACAGTTTTTAACAGTGATGATAATAAGAAATGCTTTTTGAGCACCAAATTATAATGATTTCTAAATCATGTGACACTGAAGACTGGAGTAATGATGCTGATAATTCAGCTTTGCCATCATAGAAATAATTATATTTTGTATTTGACATATTTTATAATATATTCAAATAGAAAACAGTTATTTTAAATTCCACAGTATTACTGTTTGTACTGTATTAAACATAAAACCCATACAGATGTCTAACTTGCAAACTGTACTGTACAACATGGTAATGTATTGTACTGATATTACCTAGGCTGACTTAAAATAAAACATTACAATAAATGTATTTATCATTTAATTAAAAAAATGACCCCTGAGAAGTGAAATAAAATTATATTTAAAAAGAAGTTCAGAAGTTATTTTGTTATTATTTATATTTATGTACTTTACACGTTGGCAGAGCTTTTGTATGATTTTGTATCTTTTACTAAAAAAATATTATAGTAAAACTTATTGTACTACAGCAGCAATAATTGATAAATTAAATTGAATAAATTGATGTGAGGAAATGTGCTTAACCGTCTTAAAATATATGGGACAATGCAAACAATATTTAAAGTTCAAAAACCGCTAAAGGGCAGATTTTCATGGGCGTTCAGGGTTTTTCTTTCTTTTGGAAGTGTTTAGTGAGATTTACCTGTGTACTGATCTGATTTGTGAAAGGATTTTTGACTGCATTCATCACTTTATGTCAGTGTCAAACTGTATGTCGATTTCAGGCACATTAAAGTTTTTTTATTAAGTCTTGTGCATTTATATTGGGCTTTTCCAGTCAGTCTGCAATGCATCAAGACAAGGTAGTGTTTAAAAAATGAACGATTGGATTAATTTTTAACATATTGAATCCTGTTTGAACTTGTTTAATCCAATATTAAACATTTAGTGCTGTATGTGATCGGATCACCTGAGATGGATGTTAATACCAATGCCACCACCCTTCAACAACATATACTGTACACAAGCATTCACTATAAACACACACACACACACACACACATCCTCCCTCAGCCTATAATAACAACTAAAACCTCCATGGCAGGTGAGAGTCGCAACCCAGGAGAGCAGGTTTACAGGATGTGAGGGATTTGAAGGAAGAGAGCAGGGAAAGTGCATTAGTAAGACCCTCACTATAGGAGAGAATAGGGCTCTAAACCTTGTGTGTATGAAGGTTAGAGAAAGGGGTTCCTCCCCGTTTGCAGGAGATTATCAGGCTTTGCACAGCGCCACAGGAATGCCAGGAATGCTGGGTCGTCTCTGCTCAGAGGCCACAGGCTCCGCCCTGCACTCAAAGCTCTCACTGATTGGTTTAAACATCACTGACGGACATGTAGACTCACCAATAAGATGGTGAAGTTCTCCAGGACGCTGTTCATCATGTATTTCTCAGGCAGGTGTTTGAGTTTGTGGATGAAGTTGATCATGTATTCACACATGGGAGATCGGCTTATCCGGTAAACAAAGCGTCCGTTCTCAAAGCGAGCGTACTCCGTCTGAGAGGAAAGATGAGAGAGATTTAAAAAAGATTCAATTCAAGTTTATTTGTATAGCGCTTTTCACAATACAGATCATTGCAAAGCAGCTTTACAGAAAATGTTAAGTTTCTACATTATATTTAGGAGTAGTGGTGACTATGACAGAAATGTACAGTAAAAATCATGCAGTTATTTACAAATAGCATGTGATCAATGAGACGGTGAACACTATTAACTGCAATGATTATATGTTGCGATCAACTTATAGCAAATTTGGTAGATTTGTATGTTGTTCCAGGGTTTGCGTCATCTGAGTGAAATTAAGTTTGTTTGTAATGCTTATAAAATAAATATCTTATGTTCACCAATGCACTCTAACAGCAGTATTTTGAAATACTGTTTTCTAGTTTAATATTTTTTCAAATGTAATTTCTTCCCCTGATGACAAAGCTGGATTTTCAGCATCATTACTCCAGTCTTCAGTGTTACACGATCCTTCAGAAATCACTCTAATATGCTGGTTTCTGCTCAACTATTGATAATGGTATATACTTACTTTTGAAAACAGCTAATAAATACTGCTTAATATTTTTTGTGGAAACATGTTTTTCCGGATTCTTTGAAACATCTATTGTAACATTCTAAATGTCTTTAATGACACTTCTGATCAATTTAATGGGTCCATGCTAAATATAAGTATAAGTTTTCTTACTTTTGAGTGGTAGTGTATCACTGTTTCCTCAAAAACATTAAGCAGCAAATCTGCTTTCAACATTGATAATAAATGTTTCTTGAGCACCAAATCAGCATATTCAGAATGATTTCTGAAGGATCATATGACACTGAAGAATGAAATAATGGCTGCAAAAAAATCAGCATTAACATCACAATTTATATATATATATATAATCAATACAGTTCTTTAAACTGTAATAATAGTTCACAGTATTACTGTTTTTACTGTATTTGGGATAAAAAATATGCAGCCTTTCAAAGGCATTTAAAAATCTGAATTATTCCAAACTTGTGACCAGTAATGTACATATAAAAACGACAATAATACCATTTAGTAATATCTAAATAATATAATTTAGAACTGACTTTTTTGTATGATTTAACATTTTTAAATTCTTAAATTTACATTACTGATCACAAAATCTCAAATTGTACTTGATTGAAGATATCATAGTCTTCAATTAAAATGCTCATCAAATTCTCCCGAGACAATGTGTACTAACAACTACGAACTCCATTAAGTGTCCTGAGTAATAAAAGAGCAATTACATTTCCTCTGGGAAACTCATATTAGAGGAAGAACATGCATTGCTCCATTTAGACAATACAAATGCACTCAAAAACAAACGCATGAAATGTACCTCCACTTTCTCAACGACCTGTTTGCCAAACGAGCAAACCTTTGTGGAGCAGGTGATGGTCATGTTCTCCGGGCTCTCGTACTGACTGCTCACTCCATAAAAAGCCCCAGTTTCATCCTGAATGTTGCAGTTCAAGTCAGCCTATGAAGCAAAGAGATTGTTAGCTTTAATTCTCAATTTAATAAGCCACACTGTCAAATACTTCTATAACAGAGAAATCTACAGCAGAACAAATGGATAGATCAATTAACATATACCATTCAATACAAAACTGCCATCTAGTGGAGACTGTAAGCACAGCTACATAAAAACCTACATGGAGGACTTCTACTTCAGTTTGTTCCTCACATAGACACGAAACTTGTATGAAACTTTTCAAAATGCAATAATAGTGCTTTTTTGTCATCCATCCACATTATGAAAAGACCACTTATGGACCTTCTGCAGTATATTGGTGTTACGAAAAAAGACCACGAGGGTGAGTACATTCCTTTTAGCTTGCATTATACCTACACTAAACTACCAACCATGGCTATTTCTACATTTTAGTCTATTCGAGTATTAAAGAAAAAGGCTGTCTAGGTTAGAAAGAATAGATTAAATAACTTTGAGTATAAAGGCACTCAAAACAATTCTGAAAAAGAGTGGAAAAAAGAACAGCTCGCTCGCCGCTCTTTCAGAAAGCTAACACGATGTTCATTACCGAGAAAGCTCAAATATTCATTTCTGGCATACTCTCTTTTCATTAAGACAAGCCTGTTACATTTCCACATCATATTCAAGAGAGGCATTATTGTGCAGATCCGGAGTTTCATTAGAAATTCAGATCCCTCCGTTCACCCACTTTGTTGCTTGCCGCTAGTTAGCATTTCACAAAATGCATGCAATGTTTGAATAGCTATTAGAGGAGCAACCAGGTCATCCAATTGTTTGGCGATATTAAACGGAATAAGTGCGAGCTTTGATCATGGACACTTCAGCTATGCCGTGCCAAATATAGCGGCGGGAGCGGTTTGGACGCGTAAACAGAGACGGCCGTCTTTTAAACTAAAGTGGCCCAGTGTCTTTAGGGAAATGCACGATTATTCATGCATGTAATCACTCGGTGGATAAATATTTGCGTTAAATAGGCAGTTGTATGGGTGGTAAACATGAACTGTGGTAATTTCGCTCTCATTAATGTGGAAACCTTGGCACAGGCTGGGCATACATGACACAGCACACTGCATATGTGTTTATTTATAAGCCTAAATAACAAAATACTACGTTTTTCTTGGACTAATTGTTACAATGTCTTCTTTTGTGGATAATTGTCCTGTGCATGTTGGGGGGGGGGGGGGGTCTGTGAATCACTAAACAGATGCTCAATCTTTGCAGAAAGTCACTCACCCAGAACTTTATGAGAAAGAATGAATTCTGAGGACCCTTGCCAAACAATTCCTTCAGCCCTCCTTTCTTCTCAGGGAATTTGTCGTAAATCTGACGAATGTCCACTGCCTCGAGCAAGGCATCACTGTAAGAGTGATTTGTCTGACCGATGTGCACGAAAAGATGCTTGTTATACTGCACAGAAACAAGAGAGAAGTTAGAAACAGGAAAACTTTGGAAAGGATTGTTTAGTTTTAACTTAGTCCTATCCATCTATTCACAACTGTTAATTAATACATTTCATGATATGTTGATTAATAATGCTAATTATTCACAATTAATCACATATATCAATATTATATTAGGTGAGAAAAGCCCCCTAAATAGAGAAAATTCACATTCGTACATTTTAATATTTTGGCAGACAAACAAATGACTGAATAAACATGACAAAAGGTCAATGATCATTTATTTAAAAAAAATTATAATTACAAAAAAATAATAATCTTGCTTAATGGCGCTAAATTATGCATACTATTGTTCATTGTTATTATGTTATGCCCCCACACATTTTTTAAATGTATTAGCATACGTAAATATTAACATGCCATAAAGTGTTCATTGGTAGTTCATGATATTTAAGTTAACAAATGTAATTTTATAGTAAAAAGTGTAACAATTAGGTTTCTTAATGTATAATTCGGAGACATACAAAAGTGCACCACAGCATATAAAATAACTATAACACATATTAGCGATGGTACTTTAATATAGTACAGAAACAATACTTTTTATGTAAGCATGATAACATCCGAATTATGTTAAAGGACACTGTATTTTGTCAGTCCTCAAAGTCAACATATTAAATGTTATTCACAACTCATTTTCACTGTATTACGGTTATATTACGGAGTAAAACATTTATCTGAGATATTCAAAGAGCCAAAAATGTAGGGCGGGTATTTTTCCCCATTGGAAAGAGATTGAATTGTGAGAAGTGTGTACGTGTTACATACAAGAATGCATTCTAGAATATGCGTTTTCAGTCAATTGTGGAGGACTTCTTTCTAAAAACACTCACTTTTGAGGAGGTTTTTTGACTAGTAGGCTAAAGGTCAATGATGAATAATGTGCAATAAGACCAGGAATGTGTATTAGGAATTAAACTAGCTCCATTTTAATTTCATTTTGACTTATAGTGACATAAAGAAGCGACTCACAGAATCTGGATCTCTCTGGTGCTCAAGAAAAGCGGAGAACTCCACCAGTCTGAGTTTAGATGTGCCGATAGATCGGCCCTGCCAGGCGGGCACTGTGGGCGCTGGCGCTGTCGGGGGCTCATAACCTACACACACATACACACACTGAATATTAGCTCTTCTAAACAAACAGAATGCTACATCCGAATGTGAACTGATCAAAAGGAAAAACATGGCAAGCAGTGACCGACTTACTTGAGATCGTAGTTGTGACTGCTGGCTGGATAGGGTACGCTTGCTGAGCAAATGGCTTGATGCTAAAACATAGACAAAGGAGAATTAAGAACAGGAAAACGAGCAGCATGAAGTTTAGCGGCACTACAAACTGAAGAGATTAAGAGGGTTACACAGCAAAGAAGAAACAAAGCTGCACAAAGTATTCAAACTTGGATTCAACCCATCCCTGTTTCTGGAAAGGCGTCCTCTATCTCTGATCTCTCTGAGGGAAAGAGAGAAAGCTGGAAGGGTCGGGGAAAATACAGACATCAAGAAGAGGAGAACGACAATAAAGCAGACAAAACAGAGACAGGAGGAATAAAGAAGATCTGCATTTCCTGAAGGAAATACCAGTGCTTGCAAGGCAGCAAAAGAACCACATTAATGTTTTGGCCTATAAATTTAGTTCTATGAAAATTAAATGCTGAATCAGATCATAGTCATGACACTCAATCAAAAATATGAATTATAAATACGATATCCCACCAGCTTTCCCTCCTCCTGCTCTCACATTCTCTCAATTTCATTGGATATTGCAACTTTCTTGCTGAAGGACTGTGTGCACTGCACACCTGACAACTGGCTGACTAAATTTCAAATAAGCTAAACTAATTTACAAGTGTGCATACTAGACAGCATTGGCAGCATGCATACATTATACATTGGCCATAGATTTTGTCTTGTAGTATACACTTGTCTTAAAGCAGTGGTAGATGCTTTAAACCAAACCAACCTTTCGATTACATTTTACAATTTTCATCCTAATAATCCTAATGAATCTGTATACAGTGTATATATATACACACACACACACACACACACACACACACACACACACACACACACACACACACACACACACACACACACACACACACACACACACACACACACATAAAAATTACACTAAATTTTGTAAGATTAAATTAGACCACACCTAAGCATGAAATTATGCACAATACAGTTTGAGTCTAACCACACCATTATGGTAAGAGTAAGCATTAAATTAATTGCAGAAGAAGGTGAAGATAGTGGTGAAGAAGGTGCAGAAGATGCAAAAGGAGGTGCAGAAGAAGGTGAGGAAGGTAAAGACGATGGTGAAGAAGAAGGTGGTGAAGACAGAGTTGCATAAGAAAGGGAGGAAGCTAAAGACTGTGGTGAAAAAGAAAGTACAGAAGGTGAAGAAAGTGGTAGAGAAGAACAAGAAGGAAGAGGTGCAGGAAAAGGTGAAGGCGGTGGTGAAGAATAAAAAGAAGGTGGAGAAGAAAGTGAAGATGGTGAAGAAAGTGAAGACAGCAACGGTGAAGAAGATGCAGAAGAGAAGGTGTTGAAAAAGAGGGTGAATACAATGATGAAGGCGCAGAAGAAGAAGAAGAATATCTGATGTGCCTTGCAAGCACTGTAGCAAGAGGAAAAGCTTTAGTGGGCCAAAGGGAGCAGAACTTCTAGTAGAGATACTCACTCTTGTGAGGATCCAGGCTGGCCCGTGGATATCATGCCCTGCCAAAACTAGAGAATTAGATAAATAAATAGACAACAAAACACAGCCTATCCACAGGCACACACACGTCTGTGCACTCTTGATACATCAGTTATCACATGTCCATTGAAAAATGAGGTGGACTATGTGCCATGCAGTCTAGTTATCTTGAGTGTGGCATTAGCGGGCTTATCTGATGAAGGCAGGTGATGTGGGCACGGCTCTGAGGGTGTGTAATGGGATTGGAGCTGTGTGGCTGAAGTAAGTGTACTGATAGGTGGGTGCCAGAGGGCGGTCTTACCCCTGCTGCTCCGGGGAAGGCAGGACGCGGGATGCCCGGAAGACCCAGCTTGTTGTGGATGGCAGTGGCAGAGACGATCTGGGCCGAGGACATGGAGGCCATACTCTGAAGAGCTTTGTCCTTCATGCTCTGATCCTTCAGTAGCATTTAGAAAAGAAATTAGGATCCAGAAAGTGTACAGACATAGTGAGCTAGGAGTTAAACGGTTTCTGTTAACAACACGGTTCGGGATACACGTTTGTACCACGGTTTTATCTCAATGCCAGAAGTCTGACACCACTAGTGTAAATGCTTCTTGACCTGTTCTCTGATTTATAACAAAAATGTACACTACCGGTCACAATTTTGGAATAGACAGACATCTTAGAAATAAGTCTCTTATGCTCACCAAGGATTTATTTGACCAATAATACAGCAAAATTAGTAATATTATTAGAATTATTCAGTTTTCAAAGCAGAGTTTTTAGCAGCCATTACTCCAGTCTTCAGAGTTGCATGATCCTTCAGGAATCATTTTAATATGCAGATTGGTGCTCAAAAAATTACAATTAATGCTGAAAACAGATTTAGCTGCTTAATATTTTTGTGGAAATGGTACTACACTACCATTCAAAATTATGGGGTAAGATACAAAACAACTTAAAATAAATAAATAAGCAAGCAGGCAAACCAATCAATCCATCTATAAATAAAACTGTTATTCAGCAAGAACACATTGTTTTGATCTCAAGTGATAGTAAAAACATTTACAATGAAATAGTGGATTTCTGTTTCCAATAAATGCTTTTCATTTGAACCTTTTATTTGTATAAGAGTCCTGGAAAAAAATAATAAGCAGCAAAAATGATTTTCAAAATGTATAATATTAAGAACCATTATCTGGTTTTACATTATCTAACCATTACCAACTGAGACTCATTAACACCTCTACTCAACTTAGCAGCAAATCAGCATATTATTAATTACTTCTAAATAATAATGTGACACTGTAGACTGGAGGAATGATGCTGAAAACTCAGCCTTGCCATCATCACAGGGAAAAATTACATTTTAAAAATATATTTAAATCGTAAAAAATAAATAAATAAGTAAAATAAAATAAAAAAGAATCCAATCTTCTGAATTGGTAGCTGAAAGTACAAATTATCTCCTCGTCAGCTGGAGTTAAAGCTGAACTGAAAAATAAAATGTTAGATTTATTTCAACCTTTCACTTAAATTGTTAGGTTAATTATGTAAACTATAAAAATTCTGTAGTAGTTAAAAAAAATCAAAAATAGAACATTTATGGAGACCAATACAATGATTTACAGTGTGATAACAGTATAGTAAACTCCACAATAGGCTATCCTGCAATAATGACACTGATTTAGTGGTTTCATTTAATAATTATCCCAAACTTGGTCAAAAAAATCCTAAACAATCCTAAATTTGCTGAACTGAATCTGACTACAGAACCGTGATACAGACCGAACCGTGTCCGTGAGCCCTTCGAAACCATCACCCCTGCAGTGAACACAGCCCACACCCTCACACACAAAGGTCCACAGACAGAAAGCATGGTAAAAGAATCGTCAGAGCTATAAAGCCGTTGATCTTAAGAGGAATGTGCTAGCATTAAAGAAGAAAAGTCTGAAAAGAGCAAAAGCCTCCAGCACAGAGCACGGGAGATGATAATGTTTAATACTGAGCGCAAAGCTGAAAGAGAACTAAATCCAATGAGAAGTGACATTGATGTTATATATTATCCAGCTCCTACATGTCTAATAAAATGCATTGTGTCTGTCGGGAACAAGGGTTAAGTAACACTAACTTTCCTTTCTGCTGTGTGTAATGTTCCCATTCTAAAAGCTCATATCAAGGACATCTAACCGAGCCGAAACAGTATAGATGAACGTGTCAAAAAAGGGCCTGAAAGACACACTTTCACCTTTACACAACCTCCTTGTTATTTTCACAAGAAGGCTAAAGACAATTTCTTAATATAGACTTTTAATAACACAAGGAAGGTCTGTGCATAGATGGATTTCTAAAACGGGTAATTGAGCTAAAGTGTGTAAGACTGAATGCTACAAAGGCAAAAATTCCCCATGCAGATTGTATAGCATGCACGACCGTAGCAGGATGGAAGTCCTGCCTCTAAACATGTGAAACAGCCAGTGAATGGAGCACAACTGCATTGAAAAGACAGTGAAAAGCGGGCGTGGGTTGAGGATAAACATGCTGGGAGCAGCGGCTCACGTATAGCTTAGAGAGAAGCAGAGAGGCTCAGAGCTCAAGCAGGTGTTTAGCAGCTGCTATACAGCGACGGCGACACATCGATGCACGGTCAAGAGCACTGAGAACTTACCATGCTTGTCACCTAAACACAAACAAACAAGGTTGTATTGTCAATGTTCAATTTCTACTTTTTGCCAAGTTTAATTCAAACAATATACATGAATGCTGAGAGATTCGTGGCAAGTCCACACATTTATACATCTGATACAGATTTATTCCTGCTGAAAAGACCAGCATATGGTGTGTTTTGGATGCTGGTGTCAGGACCAGGCTAACTTTGAACTAGTTGTGGTCAGATAGATTCCACCAGAAAGACTGTGTCAAAACACGCCAAGACTAGATTGTGTCTATTAAAATCAATGGCGCCGTCTACAGAGCAAGCACCTGATGTGGTGTGACGATGGATGTCGCATTTCTAATTTTGACAAGGTGCACACCTAAAATAGTCATTATATTTTCCCTTTCCATCTAAAATGAAATTATTTTGTTTACAAATATCATGAATGGCTATTAAACATCAATTATATATTTAAAAAAAAATTGGCTTTTCGGCTTGTGACCATTTTAATATGCAGTTGTAACATTATGAATAAAATTGTTTCATTGTCTCCATTTGCACATTTTTGACATTTATTTATTTTTATTTGAGTAGGTAAAAAAATAAACCAGTTTTATTTTAAGTCTCGAGCTGGGGTGTTTATCAAATGTATCACTATTGTCACATCTTCTATCATTACTAACAAAGCTTCACAGGAACTACAGATCTCAACTTTGTGTTTTACATTTACATTTATGCATTTAGCAGACACTTTTATCCAAAGCGACTTATTCAGGTCATAATTTTTTTTGTCAGTATGTGTGTTCCCTGGGAATTGAACCCACGACCTTTTGCGCTGCTAACGCAATGCTCTACCACTGAGCCACAGGAACACAAAGCACAGCTTTTGAAGCACAGCTTCTTGTTAGTATGATGTGAATTTACACAGACAATTATGACATGCTAACATGCAGTACATTCTGTACACTTTAATCCATTTTAATTATATATACACATTTAAATGTATATATATTTTTGCATGTCAACAATCAGCACTGTTTATGAGCATAAATTAATATGGGAACCCCGGGGTATTACATAAGAGGGACCCTGCAATGAATCAAACATCAAATAAAGCAAAACTACAGGGATTAATATTGAAGTATCTTCAGATGCCATGTTTCTATACAGCAGCATCTTGGAGAAATGACATTGTAGAGAAAGCTGATGACTTAATGAACCACATTTATATGGGAATATACTGCATGTTAACATTATTTAAAAAAATGAATTGCTTTCTTTTTTATACGAATGACCTATATACTCCGCCATTAACTGTGAATCGATTAATTAGCAGAAGGTGAACATGTTACTATACAGTTGCAGGAAATGATCATGACTAGCTAGTTAAAAGCAGGGTAGGTGATTTGGTTCAAAAATATTTTTGTTGTGCTAGTTAAAAGTCTTTCCCATCCCAATAGAAATGACTAAGTTAAGTGGTCTAAATGTATTTATATCGTCTGTGGAAGGCGTAGGACCATAAAGGGCTACGACAGGCTGAGTTACCTGCCTGTCAACCTATGTATGTGCATACCTCTGCGCAGACGTGATACGCCATCAGCGCTTTCCATTACGCTATTGCAGACAGAGCGAGAATAAAAGGTGTTATTATTGTAATATTATGCACTCTTTATTGTAATGTTTTCTCAGTGGTGAATGAGATGATGTGACGTTGCATTCAACCCTCCACCAACGCCGTCTCTCATCGTGTCACTGGTTAGCCTCTGGTCTGCCTCATGTGTTTTGGAGGAGGCGTGGCTTTGGAGAGTGACTATGCAGGGAGGGTGAGATCTTATGTGTTCAAAGCTAGCTTGCTATTGCTAGCCTCTCTGAAATCACCCTACCTTTGTTTTCTTCAACTATGCTTCATTGTATGGTAGTTTATCAGTGTGTTTAGCCGTTTTACAGGAAACATATCTCTGATTGGTCCATGGTTTGGTCATGTGTAACTAGTGTACCAGCTGGTGAACAGGGTGCTGACCAGTGCAGAACTAGTCCTAACCAGCATAAACTAGAATTGAAATATTGGTCCATGCTGGTCTTTTCAGCATTGATATAACACAGTGACTGAAATATTGTTAGATAACACCGCTTTCAAGGACTTCCTGAATATCACTAATTTTGAATATGACCAAATTGTGAATTCAGTAATGAAAAAGTCATTTTTATTTCATAAATATGCTTTTAGTCATATCCTCCCCATGATATGCTAAGCCCTCTGAAGTCCCACCGCACATGCTAATAGTAAAACCAAGATTAAGGGCTCAGTGTGAGCGCTGGTCAAGCAGATGAACTGCAGAAAGCATCTTTAGGGAAGATTTATAGCTGATAATATGGCAGTTTGAGATCACTGTGGCTAGGGTTTCATTACAGACCAGCTCAAAGAGTGGCACCATAATGACAGTCATTTCAGTCAACATGTCTCAGATAAGAGCACACTGGGCAGGTTTACTATAATGCTACGCTGCAAATGGCAGGAGGGAGCTCAAATTCTTCCCCGCTCCTGATTTCTAATTTGCTTTAGATGAGAGTAGACAGAGACCCATACAAAAGCTGGCTGTTTTTACTCAGGCAGCCGCCAGTGTCCCTGAAAGACCAGCCATTCATGGCGGAAATGCACACAGACGCTCCACTAGGCACACACACACACACACACACACACACACACACACACACACACACACACACACACTTACAAGCACGCACACAAATGGGGAGTCATTAATCTATCTGAGTAAACTGGGAACTGTGGAAAAGTGTGCTGGTCAAAAGGAGTTAGTCATCACCTCACAAAAAGAAAGAGAAAGAAACAGAGAAGTCAGACCAACCTCAAGGTCCTTTCAGTAAACACAGACATTAGGAAACGACCCTTGCAGATGTATCTTAAATGACAGGTCAATTTATTATCAGATTATCCCTTCCACAAAAGGCCCCTTTTTTGTAAGCCGCAGCCTTTGTGGATGAGATGCATTTGATGTAAGGTGATTATATGCAGCACACTTTGCTGTTTATATGACTGAATTGCACAGGGGGACGATTGGACATAGTGGGAGAGAATGGGGGGGGGGGGATTTCAGTAGTTTCATTAATGCGGCATGAGGAAAGCGTTTGACGGCCAGTGGGTTATTGGAAAAAAAAGCCAAGAGAAAGAGCGAGGAGAGAGGGGAACGCCACAAAAAAGCATCTGAGCGACGGCCCTAATGGGCCTCTTTGGTCCAGACTTCTTGTGCAGAGCATTTGGGAAGAACAGATGACCTCATTAAACTCCAGGAGAGATAAAGGCAAAGCAGCGCTGGTTTTACTCTAGACCGTGCTCTTCATGTTGTTTAAGCAGTGACCAGAATCCCGCTGAACTCTGACCTCCAGCTCTCAGCCACTCTCACCAGCTGAAGCGTACTGCCAGCACGAGACAACACACCACACACATGCAAACACGGCACACAGAAAGGCATTCACTAGCAAAGTGCATTGTGCTTCTGGGGATTTGTTTCAGTCATATAATGGTTTCAAATTTTTATAGCATACATCTTTAAAGACTTTTTTTTCATGGTCTCATGATGCATTTACAGAGGCAACTAGAAGCTATTTGAAGGCGGATTTACCCGAAAGGGGTGTAAACACTGTGTCTGTCACTATCAAATCATTTTTCTGTTTTTAGAGCATTCTGACACAGCAAGTCTGACTCAATCCTAACAGAGTTAGTTTGGGGGCAGGGATATTTGTTTGCCTGACCAATGGACCAATAATTCATATTTTTACAGTTATTTTATTGCATGCATCTCTCAATATCAGATCTCACAATTAATTTGGTGAAGGTAGCACCATAGAAATTACACTTCACCTTTCAAATTAAACTTGGAATCAAATTAGAAATTGAAAAATAAAATAAAATATAAATAAAAACAAATTTATTTCAGCCAGCTGCCAAGAGAAACACTTATGCTTTTAATTTAGTTTAACTTAATGTACTAAAATATGTAAAATAAAAATAAAAAACTACTAAATAAACAACAGAATAACAATAACAAAAAATACTTAAACTCTAAATAAAATGAAAATCGAAAATACTAAAATAAAGAATAATTCAAAATAGTAATACAAACTATAATAGTATTTCAATAATACTAAATGTCCACTTTTACAGATGTTAAACATTATTGAGCAGTAAACTTATTTTTTATAATATCTGCACTGTTATGATTACTAAAAAAACTGTATAGATGAGTTTTTATTTAGTCCACATATTATGATACATTTATTCTGTTTAGTCGACATGCATTCTGATATATATACACACACACACACACACACACACACACACACACACACACACACACACACACACACACACACACACACACACACACACACACACACACACACACACACACACACACACACATATATATGCCTATATTAGTCATTTATTAACTTAAGAATATTTCTGTATCCCACAAAGATGGAACCTACAGATTTAGTTTGTGAACTTTAAAAAATTCCATCCCCCAAATTACAGGGATAGAAAACTGGGATTTATAAAACCTCGGTTCCAAATCGGTGAGCAGCAAAATTGTGCAGCATTATGGAACAAACTTAATAGTTGCCTTTGCTCTCCAGAGCCTATTGAATTTCACATCCATATTAATTTCCAAAGCATATGCTGCTTTTCAGGTTTGCGGCATGTGTTATATTTAACCAGGAGCCGCCGTGGGACCTATAGCGTTAGACTCAGAGCACAAGCACTTAGCGGTCAACGAGAGACAGAGGCCAAAGCGGCCAGGAAAACAGAAGTCCACTGACAAGAGTGAAAGGAGGATGCACATCGGGGACGGGGTAGAGGCGCTGAATTATGTATGCTAAACAGGCCGTCGCATGCGTGGGATCTAGGTTACAGGAATTAGAGCAACAAGGCATTCAAAAGGAAACAGGAAGTGAGACGCATGGCAACCACAAGCCCAAAAGCAGAAAAGCGCATACCTTTAGCTTGGAATGAAATTCGCGAGATTTCCTTCTGGCAAGAACCTGAATGTGACTAGACACCTGCGGGGTAGGGGAGGGGAGGAAAACAAAGGAACAGCCTGTAACCATGGCGATGAAAAGCCCCCCCTGCAACTGGGCAGAGCCAGACGTACCTTGATAGCAGCCTGGATTTCTCGAACTTTCTTTCTTGCTATGACCTGTATGTGACTAGACACCTCCGTTTTTCAAAACGAAACAAGAAAAGCAAAAAGAAAAAGCAATAAAGAATTACAGACATTTTAAACAAGCAAAACATTCGAGGAGGGCCTCCGTAAAAAGGAAAGCGTGGCCAAGCCGATGGCCGCCCAGCGCACCGGCCCGCTCACCTCCTCACTTAAGTGAGCTGATTAAGGAGAATGCAGGCTTCTTAAGCACATTAAGAGAGCGCAGATGTGATCTTCTGTGTGCTGAATGAGAATGGCCACGTCTAGTATTCTTCGGGGAGGAGAGCCAGAGCGGCCGTGCGGGCCCCGGGGCCCTTTAACCGCCGCTCTGCATATTCCGCCAGGTCGGAGTTGTGTTTGTGAATTATGAACTAATGGCACATTAATAGTGATGTGAGGTGGGAGGTTGTGTGATGTTGTAACGAGGCTCTGTTCCTCGTCTTAATCAGGCCAATCACGCACAAGTGGCTGTTGAGCGGGCCTCGCGCTCGACGCATGTGTTAATGAGGTCAGCGGTCTCCGGAGGCCCGCCGCTCTCGACTCTCCAGCCTGGCAAAGTCACATTTACACATATCTTAGCAGCACAAGTGGTCCTTTGACCTTTCCAAATTAATTACAACAATCACTTTAATGGTTCAGGCTTAGCCAAATGAAATTACAATGGGACTGTTGTGATGTTTCAGCATTTGGGTCGATTTCTGGACTTTTCTCTTTGCTGCGAGTTTTAGAGGTGTCGATATTTTATATTAGTGTGCATGTAGGTTTAAGTCAATTTTTTCCATCACAGATAGTTAGGAAATCATGCATGATCTTGGTTGAATACAATTTAAGCTCTGTGGCATGCTGCCGATTACAAAAGCTAATACTTTAAAATCAGGCCTCATTTTGCATATCAAATTTCATAAATTGTTTACTGCACTTTTGAATTGGAAGTTCTGAGTTCAAATGGAGAAAATTTGCTGCACTTACATTAATTAGTTGTAGCAAATATTTATGCTAATTTATACTGTCCTGTGCAATTCATTATTCAAAAATATTTGAGTAACACTTTACAATATGGTTTTATTAGTCAACTTTATCATTAACTAACAATGAGCAATACATTTGTTACAGTGTTTATTCATCTTTGTTAACATTATTTAATAACAATACAACTGTTCATTCCTAGTTCATGTTACCTCAGGTCCATTAAAATATCAACAGATACATTTTTTTATTTGTAATAATGTATTAGTAAATAATGAAATTATCGTTAATATTAAAGGGACAGCTCACCCAAACCTGTATGAGTTTCTTTCTTATGTTGAACATAAAATAATATTAATTTCCCTACTATAGAAGTCAATGGGGACCGACAACTGTTTGGTTCTTCAAAATCCTTTAAAATATCTTAATTAGTGTTCAACATAAGAAAGAAACTTATACAGGTTTGGAACGACATGAGGGTGAGTAAATGATGACAAATTGTCATTTTTGGGTGAACTATACCTTTAAGTACTTTTTAATGATTAATTCATGTTAGCTCAGGTCCATTAAAAATATCAACAGATACAATTTTTTATGTATTAGTAAGTAATTAAATTGTCATTAATATTAAGTACTTTTTCATTGTTAGTTCATGTGACTAGTGTTAACAAATGAAACCTTATTGTACAGTGTTACCAATATTTGATTTGCTGTATGCCATAACTGACCGATCAGAATCAATTATTTTAGACAGTATCAACATCTTATTCTAAGACGTAAAGTTTAATTATGTTATTTAACATGCCTAAATTAGCATGATAATTTAGATATTGTGCTGTTAAATTACTTGATTTACTATAAACCCTCTTTGTGTTTGTTTGAGGGATCAGAGAGTGGCCTGGGTACTATATAACCTGGAATATTCATATAAGTTAAACCAAAAGGATGTCTAGTATAATGTCTGCTGTAGTAAATCTATCTGATAAGAGCTTTGAGACGGAGCCCACTGAAGTGTTACAGCTGCACCAGCAGCACATACAGATCACCATAACAAATTACATTACAGACAGATGGAAAAAAACAGATTCATGGATTTACACAGACATTTCGGTTCTGAACAGGTTATCTGTGTAAAAACATGTCTTTTTAATAATAAGCCTTTTAAAAAAGTGATGCTTTGTGTTTGCTAATGTGTGAGTGAGTGTCTTGGCCGGAGCGGCGTGTTCTCATACAGCTGAATGAAACATCTGCCGGCTGAGCCCAGCGTTCAGGGTCCGTCTCTCCTACAATCGCATTAGCGTTCTTGCACCCAGCCTGAACATGCTGCAAAGCTCCATGCTCCTGCATGAGTGGCTGTGTGTGTGTGTGTGTGTGTGTGTGTGTGTGTGTGTGTGTGTGTGTGTGTGTGTGTGTGTGTGTGTGTGTGTGTGTGTGTGTGTGTGTGTGTGTGTGTGTGTGTGTGTGTGTGTGTGTGTGTGTGTGTGTGTGTGTGTGTGTGTGTGTGTGTGTGTGTGTGTGTGTGTGTGTGTGTGTGTGTGTGTGTGTGCGTGCATTGCACCAACCGATGTCTATGTGTGTGCATAAGCAGGGGTGGGCGATATACAAGTAAACAATAAAGCGGTAAAAATTTGTCAAGAGAACTGGTATTACAATGACCCCAACGACTGCGCAGTAAAAGATGGAAGATGAAGGTTGTCTCATATGCCCCACTTGCTAAAAAAAATATTGTTTCACACCGCAAGCCAATGCAGTACATGTTTTTCATAGCGTGCTGTACTTTCATCAATTTCCAACACATGTGTTCTGTTTCTGTTTAGGTGTTCTATTTTAGAACAGAATACTGGAGCAAACTATTCTTTCATTGTTTGAAAAACACATCAGTCAGGCTTTACAGGGCACACACACTTTCTATTCACTGAATCTGACTGAATGCAGACATTTTTAGCAGTTTATGGTCACAGATTGGGTTTGGGTTCAAGTTGATAATTTTATAATATTTTTTATATGCGCTGTCTGCAAATTAATGCATCCAAAATAAAACATTTTATTTACATAATATATCTGTGTGTACTATGTATATTTAATATGTATACAGAAATACACACACATACAGTATATAATTAGAAAATATGTACATTTTTTACATGTATTTATTTATATCCATATAATTTATATATATATATATATAATATACGCAAAATATTTTTCTTAAATATATATATATATATATATGCATGGGTGTGTATTTATATACATAATAAATATACACAGTACACACACATATACTATGTAAAAGAAAACGTTTTATTTTGGATGCGATTAATCGTTTGACAGCACTAATTTTTATATTAACTACCATACTTAGTTATTTAATTTTATATATTTATTTTGTAAATTATAAGCAGATAATGTATGTAAAAATTGTCATTTGTATCACCGAACATTAAAATAAAAAATAAGAATTTAACATCTAAATCTTCAATATTCAGTATTATTAATCATTACTTTTGTAATCTCTTTTCTGTAAAAATATATACATTATGTACAGAACATCATAAACACTTATTTTAAGAACACTGTAATAGACATTTTACCTTATATCGCCCACCCCTAATTGCGAGTATCTTTTTATTTCAGCTGTTCATTGTGTGAGCTGTACGTTTATATCCTGCTAAAGCTCAGATATCAGGTGCATTCAACAGTACTGGCCTTCCCATTTAGAGGCATGCATGCAAGAACACGGATTCTCTTACCTGTTTCCGTGTCCTTGTCTTCCCAGTTCTGAGTTTAATGTATCTGGCAATCAGCTCATTCCGACCTACGGAAAGACAACAGATGAGATGTGTTAATGTAAAAACTTTGGAAATGTAATACTTTAAATTGAATTAACCTAATCAAAGCAGGAACGCACGGCCTTGAGTTCATATGCACGAGCCAAAATTTCCACAGCCTCAATTGTTCCCACCAAGTAAGCAACATGTAGCAATCTTAACCCCAGCGAATGAACAAACACGCCTAATTTATATTAAAACTTGGCCGTGCGTGCTATTACCATGAAAATAGCCCAACAACTCTACGGCCTTTCAGTTTAATCTAATTTAATCCCAATTTCTTCAAAGCCTCGCGCTATGAAAAGAAACAGATCCGGACATTCATATGGTTACAGCACGTAATGGCAGAGGAAACATATTCATTTAACACACTACTGTTCTCACTAAATAATAATTAAAGCATGGTTTTGTAGTGATCTCCAATTAATGGCAGCTCTACACATTCTTGCGCCCTCGGCACTGCTCTAATTACTGATGCTAGGCACAATGACCCCTGCTTAGCCTTTTCATATGTTAATAACATACCGCCACCCCAAAACTATTACGCAAATTATAGGTAAGGAGCCACTCTAATTATGTGTCCAGCTGTAGCCAACGGTTACCATAGAGCCCTTGTTTTTTTTCAGGACTGTGTAATAAAACCAGCTTTTTAAACAGGCAACCGCAGAATTGATGGAGCTACAATTAAACACGTGTCCACCCATTTTACTTTGGAACAACAATGAACTGTATTTACTTCAAAATATAATTAGCATAAATTAAAAAGAATATTGAATAGAAACAATAGAAACCCATGTTGCTTTGGGTACATATACATGCGGTATATGAAAAATACTGAGATTGATTATGTTGGTCAAAGAGTATAATTGTATTAAACACACTCTAATGCAGCATTAACCAGTTTTCTGTCAATAAATTCCAAGTTAATTCAATACAAAGTATAGTCTTAAAAATGTATTGGTCAAAAGTTCGGAAATATCACGATTGTTAAATATTTTTTTATATAGTACTTCTGCTCACCAAGGGTGCATTTATGTCCTCAAAATACAGTAAAAACACTACTATTGTGAAATAGCATTACAATTGAAAATAAATTGTTTTCTATTGCAATATATTTTTTAAATGTGAAAATTTTCATTAATCCAGTCTTCGGTCTCACATGATCCTTCAGGAATCATTCTAATATGCTGACTTGCTGCTCAAGAAACATTTCTGATTATTATCAATGATGAAAAAGTTGTGCTGCTTCAAATTTATGCAGAAACCATGATATGCTACACAAATGCTGATTACAAATATACAACCCAGCGCTGGGTAAAATATGGACGAACCCAGCGATTGGGTTGTTTAGACCCAGCGGTTGGGTTACTGTCCAGGTTGGGTTAAACATTTAACGCAACTGTTGGTTGAAAACAACGCAGCATGTGTTCTGTTCCAATATTTACCCAGCACTGGGTTGTATTTAACCAAGCATTTTTTAGAGTGTACCATTAAAATGGGTGTGTGGTAAATATGCGTTCAGTTGATTAAAAGTGACAGTAAAAACATTTATAATGTTACAAAATATTTCAAACAAATGTTGTTCTTTTGAACTTTCTATTTATCAAAGAATCCTAAAAAGTTTTTCCAAAATATTAAACAGCGAAATTTGTATTATATTATTTTAAAATATTACTGTTTTTGGTGTATTTTGAGAAAATAAAAGCAAGCTTTGTGAGCATTAAAAACTTTTACAAATCTAAATTTTCCAAACCTTTGAAAAGTACTGTATATTTAAGATAAATCAATAAATAAATAAAAACTCCTCTTAATCAATGTGGAAATGTGTCATCACAGTCTGTAAAAAGTGTCCATAAAGAAATGACCTGAACTTTAAACTGCCATATAAACACCAGAGCTCAAAATACAACTAAGCACCGACCCATGGGTCTAACAAATCACACATTAAAAGTAAAGGTAGATTTGTCGATAACATAAAAAAGCAGCAGATGTGTCCTGGGTGTGGAGTGGGGTGACTGGCCGTGGCGGCGGCTGGGCTGAGGTCTGTTGTTTGTGAAATGGGCACACGCTGAGATGGCAAAGCCGCATCATCCACCTGCTGTGCGCTGGGCTCACTGTGTTCAGGTGGGCTGGGTAATCTCCTGAGCTTCTGCTATTAGGCACACCTGTCGTGTGAAAGGGAATCTCTTTCTCACTCACCTCCTCTCTCTTACATACCAGTCATTTTCCTTTCTGTTAGTACATCTGCACAAGTTTTAAAACAAAGGGGAATCATAAAGAATAAATTGCACCTGCTGTTATAAGTTTTTCTTTGCACATCCTGTTTTAGAACTCTATTCACTAAACAAATTATGCAAATGAGGTAATGATGAAAACACGCCCACAAAATCAGTGCTAAACACAATTTGTATGCCACTATTCCCAATATTTCAGGGCCAGTGCTAGATAGTAGAATATGCAGCAGACCAAAACAATCTGCCATACTTTACTGAGACTCTACAGCATCACCACACCTGACTCATCTGATATGATCTATTACAGTTACATGTTCAAATTCTGCTGCCTTGACCAACAGAAAAATATACATCTTTTTAAAATCAAATTCTTTTTACTGCTTTTTTATTTTTTTTTAGCATGAAATATTTTAGCAGACACATTAGATGTGAATAAGATTCTGAAGTGCGCATCAAACAGACACTTTAGTATCCCATCAGGACATGGGAGAGGATTTGAAGCGGCCCAACTGATGTTGCTAGGTCAAATGACAATGACAATATGATGGATGTTGTACTTCTATACTTCATTCATATTTCACACATATAGAATATATGTTTTAATGGTTGAAGTAATTACTTAGTAATTACAAAGTAATTACTATTCAGAACAAGTATTTCATATTTTTAAGTCCTGATATAACAATATAACGTTACAACAGATTTTTCTTCTATTGTGACCTGCATCCAAGTGTAACAGATTATCAAAAAAAAAAAAAAAGTTGTCTCTATCAGTTGTTAACTGTATGTGGGCACTGCACTAAAAACTTTAGGGAGATGAGCATGAGCTTGCTGAGGCAAGTTCAAGTTGATTAAATGATTGGAGAAGTCCTGCATCCTTATTAAGATCTATAACATGCCTTTAGAAAAAATAGATTTTCATTTAATGCCTTGAGGTCATCAGCAATGTCAAAGTGTCCAAATAAGTCTGAAAAGCACCAGTTGGGCACTGGATCCTTTGAAGACCAAATTATGGAAATACCCACAAACCATGTACACATGTAGCAATATTGAGATGTCTATATGAAACAGTACAAACCTCCTCTTTGAAGACCCTGTCCTAACAAGTGTTTAGCACTCCCCAACACAGCCTGAGGCCAATGAGCGTGTGATTCCAACATGCGTGCTTGATGCATGTGCGGGCTGAATGGAGGGGAGGCGCTCTTTCTTCACGTAGGCCATTCTGTTAAGGCTATAACAACGGCGGGAGATCATGTGACCTCCAGGACAAATAAATAGCATCTGGGGATTTTCAGCTCCAGCCCACCTCCCCAGCATGCCAACACTGTAATCTCTCCCAGATGAAGCCAGGGCCTCGCCACTTTCAATAATTCACACACTGTGTACACATAACATGACAATAAGGGCATTCATGCAGACGCCTGATTCCTAGATCAAAGCTCACAAACGGCCAGCTGTAAGCATGCTTACTGCTGAATAATTCATTCTTTTCACCGCCTTGAAAAAAACCCTGCTCAGCGGGACTTGGCCAGCACGCTTTCTTTCCTGTGTTTGCCGTGCAAAACAACGCAGGCTGAGAAAAACTGAGTCAAAAAAAGAGGGTAAGGACACACTGGAGGTTCTGAAACCCCAGAAAACAAGCTGCCCCCCAATGACAATAATAAGAGAAAATACTTTTTTAAAGTAATACGTGTTCCAGTTTTTATTCTAAAAGAGTGTGAACAGGTGCCGTGTATGAAGCTGGACTGTGAAGCCCTAATTCTGGATCAACACACAAAAATTCACAAACAGATGTTAAAATAAAGTATTAATAGTTCTGGTTACTGAAACTCATATGCAGTAGGGCTGCACACATTTTCCCAAAAATCTAATTGTGATTGTTTTGTCATATATTGCATTAATGAGTCAAGTCAGTAAGAATATTTATGAATAATAATAAAAAGAATAAAATATAAAAGGGATTCTGGCATATTTTGGTTTGTGTAAACAGGTCCATAGGGAATGCACTGATTCAATTTAAAGTCCCATTTGTGGTGGATATTCATAGAGAATGTATTAATTTTGCAACATGGTATACATGAGGAAGACGGCAGAGCTGTGGGTGGGAACAGGGAGGATGTGAACTCTTGCAAGAGTTCTCCGGTTGTCAATCAAAACAGCAGGGAAAGGATTAGGTTTTTATGGCCTGACTACAATGCAGAATACTAGGGCAAAGAAGAAATCCGTCCTCTCGAGTAGGAAAAGGCTTCCCTTAATTTCAAAGACACCAGAGTCCATATCAATAGCTCCTAAAACAGCAGAAGCCACTCTGTGGGGCCTGCCGGCACAACTCTTTCTAGGATTGTCCCCCAGCTGACTCTTCATTCAATTAAGAATGCATCTCCGCCCTTTGCACCAACTCCCTCAGAGGAAAGGGGAGCGGACACCCTCCCCGTTCCCTACTGAGAGCTGTCAGCACTCCCACCTCAATTTAGACACTAAGTCATCCTCCCCTGCTCAGGCTTCACAGATATGCACCGACAGACTCTGGCCGTTGAAGGCTTCCCTGAATAGGGTGTGTCTTTGATCATTTCGCAATCTGGAGCCGAAGTGTGACTGTAGCTGGACGTTGGCTAAGCTTGAGAACAATTAACAGTCCTGGAACAAGAGTTCACCCTCTCGTTACATCCGTCCATCCCATGGTTTCTGCATCCCCTTTTTGAACTGAGGAGGTTTACACAGCTGCTGCATTGGCCGCTGTTCCCCCACGAACCCCTGCTGCGGCCCACTTTACCACACATTCACTCTCACCTCACAATGCTGCATCACACTTCTTTAATTTGGATGAGGATTCATTACCTCAACTGGGCTGCTTTCAAACGGCTCGGCACAGCAAGCATTTTCTCTGTTTTATGGCTGTTTCTCAGAGTTGCCAAAACACCCAAGCAGGATTGAACTTTCAAATTACTAATCGCCATTAATGTGTCACGACTCAATATCTTTTTTTCAGCTCACAATGACACCTTTCGACTTGAAATGTTCATAAATTATAATGTTATTATGAAAAATAAAACTATATCAAATGTGCTTTGTACATTGTCTGCTTTGTGCAAATACCTCCAGTGTTTCCCACACATAGACTTTACTGGGCGGGCCGCAAACCTAGCGACATTTTTGAAAAAAAAAAACCTTAGCTATCGTTCAGTTGGAAGATGTCTCCAGTACTGCCCCACGAGTGCGAGGTCTGACTCTCCCGGCGTCTGTTCTGAGCAGTGAGCGGCAGAGAAACAGCACTTTCAGCTGGCCGCAGCCGACTCGTCGTCAGTAAATCTTTTACAAAACAGCGTTTCCAAGCACTTGTCGCTTACTTAGTGTTTGGACCTTTAAATATGAACATAATTCGTCTGTTAATATGCGCATAGTTTGTTTACACAGACGCAGGCAGTATTTATACTTGTTTTATGTATGACAACAGCAAATATAATGTGAACAGCTTTATTGGGCATTCAGTTGTATTACAGTATGTGACATTTCATAGAGTAGAATAGATCTGAATTGCCAAAACTCGTCTGAAAGCAAACTTGAAGCAATGATGTCATGAATATGCAAATTAATATGTGACGTTACCTGCCGCCACAAGTCTCACAAAATCCTGTGGGAAACACTGTACCTTTCTACTGTTGCTTTAGATCAGGGATCTCCAACCCTGCTCCTGGAGAGCTACCGTCCTGCAGATTTCAGTTCCAACCCTGCTCCAACACACCTGTCTGAAATAAACAAGTAGCCTTGAAGACCTTGACTAGCTGGTTCAGGTGTGTTTGATTGGGGTTGGAGCTGAAATCTGTAGGACGGTAGCTCGCCAGGAGCAGGGTTGGAGACCCCTGCTTTAGATGATCAGTGCTGACACTTGATATAAAGCTCTGCTCAACAAATCAGTTGGTCAAAGCTGATCTAGTTGATCAAACTGGTCGGGCCAACACCAAAATTAAATTACCATGTCCAAAAAAAACAGTTTGACCACCTTAAGCAGGTAAGAGCCTATTTATAGTCATTAGCTGGTTGATCAACTGGACAAGAACTGGTAGGACATCTTGGTCAAGCTGGTTAGAGCAGGCAGACCACCTTGAACAGCAAAAAAAAAAACAGCTGCTATGTCCAGCAGCTGCCATCTCCTCCTCTTCGCAGTTTAACTGGGATGAATGAATCTTCATCAGCCATTAGCATCCTCTGAACCCTACAGAAGGCTCATGCTGGTCAAGATTATTGATTAACTGGATTATCATTTGGTAGACCAGTTTAGAACATGGCAGATCATCTTGATCAAGCTGCTTAGAGCTGGTAGACCACCTTGGAACAGCAATAAATCAGCTGCTATGTTACAAAAACCAGCTTGACCGCCTTATGACCCGGTTTCTTTAACAGAGTAAAACAACACACGGCAGCTCCCTTTTTCTCCTCCACACAATTTAAATGGGATGAAACCATTAACAGCAGTCCTTGCATTATCATCCTCTCAACCTTACAACAGATTCAGTCTGGTTAAGATAGTTGTTGAACTGGACTATCATTTGGTGGATCTGTTTTTGATCTGCTGAAAATCTTGATCAAGCTGGATTAGAGCTGGTAGAACGCCTTTGAGCAGCAACAAACCAGCTATCAAGTCCCAAAAATAAGCTTGACCACCTATAAGACAGCATGACCATTATTTTTTGTTTTTGTAAGCAACGTGTTGAAGTGTCCTTCTCCTTACAGGTCTAACTAGAATAAAACCATCATCTCCAGTCCTTCCATTAGCATCCTTTTAGTCATACAGCAATTTAAATCTGGTCAAGATGGTTGATTTAATAGAGTAGCATTTGGTGGACCTGTTTTTAACCTGGAAGATCATCTTGATCAAGCTGGTTAAAGCTGGTAAAACACCTTAGAGCAGCAACTAACCAGCATTCTGAGTCCAAAAATGAGCATGACCAGCTTGCATGAGCAACATACGGCAGTATTCTGATCTTTACAGGTCTATCCAGTATGCATCATCATCACCAGTCATTTAATTAGCATCCTCCCAGTCCTACAGCAATTTGAATCTGATCAAGATGGTTGATTAACTGGACTATTATTTGGTGGACCTGTTTTCGACCTGGTAGATCATCTTGATCAAGCTGGTTAGAGCTTGTATAGAACACCTCAGAGCAGCAACTAACCAGCATTTCAAATCCCAAAAATTACCACCTTAAGCTGGTATGAGCTGTTCTTTTCTAGCAACACGTGGCAGAGTCCTCCTCCTTACAGGTCTAACTGGGACGAAACCATCAACACCAGCCCTTCCATTAGCATCCTCTCAGCCTTTCACAGATAGCACTCTACAGGAGCCAAAGAGCCTCTACAGCAGGAGTGTGTTATATCATTTAAAAAGACAGCATAAAATTGCCATTGATTCCACACCGAGGGGGTGAAGCAAATAAAGCCCCATCATCCTTCCTGCCAGCATGTCATAGCAAAGATGATTTAATCAAAGCACAATCCTGCAGCTCGGCTCAGACCCCCCATGCCATAAATATTGTCCTCATTTATAGTTATAGCATATTAAAGCATTTTAATGGCTTTGGTTATGTTCTTTGATTGCTAAAAACACATCACATTTTTTTCTCAGAGCTTTTTAAAAGACTCATTTCCTGTTGTACCACATTTGTTTAACGCAGGCCTGACCGCACTCACATCTGGCCGGTTGGACAGCTATGATGTCAGTGGATGCTGGATGGCAGCCATACAGCCAGCAAGCAGTGAGAGATTTCTCACATAAAGGCTCACTTCGACGGCTTCACCCCATCCAAATCTAGCATTAATCCTCAACTGGCCACAAATTGAATCTGTCTTTCACGGAAGAAAGGAACTAAAATATGAAGTTTGATCATTCTTAATCATTCCTGTGAGATTTCAAACTTGTATTCTTGTTCATCTTCTGAACAAATGACTTTCATGGGGCACTTCTTTTAATCAATTGGTCAAAAAAAATGCAAACCGACTGAGCAATGTTACTAAATCTATTGCTAGTTAAAATAACCAAAGACAAACTGTTAATGTTATGAATTGTGCATTAGCATATATGGTATTTTGGGGAGTACATTTTAAGAAAGAACGCTCATAATTTGGGGGAGTGTAATTGTTGAGTAGTACTACTTCTACAGTCACTATGGACAATCTATCACAAAAGCATGAATTCTTTGGATTTGATATTCTCCCGGGTAGACCTGTGGAAACAGCAGCCCTTCTCCTGTGTGCAGTACAAGACACAATGCCCCTGCTTCCCTGTCACGCGTGATAGATGACTCCAGGGTCTCCGGCTCCCATTAGCATCACAATAGACTAAACCAACAATATGGAGGCATTCACTCCAAGGGTCCCTGGCTCGGTTGGGCTGGGGGAAGGGCAAGAGCGGGGCAAAGGGAGGCAGGCAGGAAGCCTTTTACTCCCAAGAACAACGGCATTCAAGGAACACTGCTTGCTAGGAGGGGAACCCACAAAGACAGGAGACAAAGAGCGAGATTTGTGCCTTGGAAGTTGAGCAGGTGACACAGAACTAGATTCAAGTGCCCAAAATGAGGCACAAAAAAGGTTCATGCAAAAGTTTCTCTGGCAAAACCTGAAAAGACTTTCAGGATTGTGATTAACTTTAACAACTAATTTTCAAGAACATTTACAACTGAAAATACCTGAGCATGCAAACTAAACAATTTTCTCATAACTATTCTGCTTCAAGTGAAATCAGGTTACCCAATGTGACCATGTATTTGAACTTGCATCAGGACAAAAGAGAAAAAAGTAGAGATGCACCGATTGACCGGCCAGTGATCGGAATCGGCAGATTTATGGCATGACCGGCCCGGATCGGTGACCGGCCGGTCAGTCTCACGTCTTGCCGATTCCGAGCCGATCCTATTATTGCCAGCGGCGCAGGCAGAGACGTCACAGCCACGCGCACACTCACAGTACATATCACAGTCGCGAGTATACACGTCGTTTCACGTGAGAATGATTCTAATTTTAATGGCATTCAGTGTAAACGGCGATTGATAATGTATTTATGTCGTGCCAGATGAGGCTTGCACAGCCTGAGTGAGTGTGAGAGAGACAGCGCATACAAAGTAACTCTCAGAAATGTATAGGTTCATACTGCGGTAGAAAAATAAATAAAAGATATTTACAAAATATGATTTAGGTAAGCAACATTAGACGGCCATGATGTTTCCCCGAATAACAATATCAGCACGACTGCAATGTGACACTGATTTTATACAATACTATTTCAATAAACAAGAAGTTAAAATTAAGTGACTTAGATTTTAGACAAAATACTGACTAGTTGCGATCAAAGCCACAGCGGTGTTTCGTTACTGAATGAATCCACGTGTTTGAATGAATCGAGTGAGTTAATTGATTCAGTGGCCCATTCATAATGACAGCCAATTGACTCGTTTCTGAATGAATCAGCCGTTTGAATGAATCGGTTGAATGAATGAATAAATGACTCGCTCATTAAAACAGACATTTGCCGCCACCTACTGGTGGTTTAGTCATATTTAAAAGTATCATTGCATTTTTTCAACATTTATTTGTATGTTTAAAATAAATATGTAAAACATTAATCTTAAAAAATTATTTATGCATTTGAAATGTTGCAGTGTAAATGCATCTAATACCACTTCAGATGCAGCTTCTGCTTCCTCAGCAGTGGAAAGATAGTTTGTTAATACTAAATTTAATTTGAATGGTAAAACTCTACAGTTTTTTATTATTCTAACTTAATTAATTGAAACAAAGTAAGAATTTGACGTGAAAGATGACACATTTAATAAGGTTAGGGGAAAGAAATGACCATTTGTAAACAGTGGGAAATGACATGTTTTGTTACATACAGCAACTCATTTTAAGTTAACTATATCTTCCTCTTTCCAGTCACAGAGCACTTTATTTTAGAGTTGTTTAAGTGAGAGAAAATCTGTAACTCAGTCCAGATTGGGGGAATTGTAATGTTTAATAATTTATTTTATTATGTAAAAATGTTTTTGTTGAAATTTGCATAGATTTTTGTTTGTATATGCTGTCAATTATAGTTCTTAGAAAGAAAATCGGAATCAGCAAAAATCGGCATCGGCAGGTCACACTTCAAAAAAAATCGGAAATCGGAATCTGCAAAAATCGGCATCGGCAGGTCACACTTCAAAAAAATCGGAAATCGGAATCTGCAAAAATCGGCAAAAATCAACACTTCAAAAAAATCGGAAATCGGAATCTGCAAAAATCGGCATCGGCAGGTCACACTTCAAAAAAAAATCGGAATCTGCAAAAATCGGCATCGGCAGGTCACACTTCAAAAAAATCGGAAATCGGAATCTGCAAAAATCGGCATCGGCAGGTCACACTTAAAAAAAAATAAATCGGAAAAAAATCGGCAGATCGGCCAAGAAAAATCTGCAAAAATCGGCATCGGCAGGTCACACTCTGCAGAAGGTCGGGAATCTGCAAAAATCGGCATCGGCAGGTCACACTTAAAAAAAATAGGAAATCGGAATCGGCCAAGAAAATTGCAATCGGTGCATCTCTAGAAAAAGTGCATAACCTTAATCTAGCTACTGAAATCTATTTAGAAAGACTGTTTATAAACTTCTTACTCATGCAAACCAGCTGCCTATTTCAGGGGCTTATGTTTCCTCATTACAGGGCTCCTCGCTTTAGAGAGAAGATAAACATTTCTTTACTGGCGTTATTGTTTCACGAGGAACTTTTTACATCAATTGCACAAAAAGGCCCTTGTAAGTTCTTAAGATTATTAAAATGTTCTTCACACTAACAAAATGTTTCTTTTAAGTACCTTTCATTGAATGGTTCTTTGGGCAACCAAAGTGGTTTATCCCAGCACCAAAATGTGTCACGCGCTTAGCAGTACCCTGGCCTTTTTAGGGTCAAAACACTGGCCTCTCACCCACCCTTTGACTTGAACAAGCTTAGAGTTCAAGGCCACGCATTTTCCCCCTGTGACCTAATGAGTGTCTGTGCACGTGTCTGAGGTTAGGTCATTCGGACGGGTCCTCTGTGCCATCTGCCACCTGCTGAGAAGACCTCACTCACACACATACACACACAATCACATACATTTATGCATCACCCACTTACCACACTCAAAAAGCCCCTTCGTGGAAGAATGGAACAAGAAACAAGCTTTTCAAACCACATGTCATGTCCATTTATTAGTGATGTTTGCCAAAACAGGATTCGCTATTATTATTACACAGATATGAACAAAACACTTACTCAAATTATTAAAATGTGGCTACAGACTATTTTCTAAGCATGCTATTTTAGCCTGTTAGACAATAAAACAAGTTAAAAAAAATTCTCGACTTAAATTGAAGGTGGGACTAAAGTCAGAACCACCTAGCAACCACAGTGAATGAATGACTGAAGACCCAAGTATGCTTCATTTTCTGCGTTCAGCTCTGTCTTGAGCAAAAATGAGTGCACAAGGCTTTCAATGCATACTCCATTGACCATAAGCATGGATGGATGCGTTTGGTGCGTGTGCATCAAGTGAACTTCTTTTTAAATGCTCAGATCACTTGCACTTGCTGCAGTGTCCACGCAGACACAGAAATAGAGCTATACATGAATGGCATGTGTGGAAATTAGTGGATTGTGCTGTTGATGAAATTACATCATGTCAACTATCCACAAACCAGAGCAGAAAGTGAAGAAGTGAAGTAGACTTTTGTCTATACACTGTCAGAAAACGGCACAAAAGCTGTCACTAGGGCGGTACCCTTTTAAAAGGTACTGATATGTACCATTAAGGAACTAATATGCACCCTTTAAGGGTAAATGAGGTACAAAGGTCTATCTTTTGAAAGGTAGCTTTTTCTGAGAGTGTAGCAAAGCTGATAATGTAAGTATTGCATAAGCAATACTAATTGTGAAATTAACTGACTTAAAAAAAGCTATTGTGAGATTCATCAAAATAAGGAACTTTAATGTGAAGCTTTTACAGCTGCTGATACCATATTTTTTATTAATACATATTATAGTGTTTTTTCCTCTTTCGGACACCATTCTCATCATCACAAGGGTGCCTGCTATTTATACACTAATATTATATTAAATAAACATACTGAGAAATCCTTTGAATGCACTAGATAATACAGTTTTGGAGAAGCATTTAAACCCATCTTGTAAGGAGGCATTCATTTTGTCAATAATGCACAACATCTCTCACCAGGACATAGGTACGCTGATGGTCGTCTTTAATCTTTCAGACACTCGATTAAATCTAATCATCACAGGCATTTATTCCTATCCACACTTCAGCCAAGGATTTCTGGCTTAGTCTCACAGCCTTCATATCTATATGCCTATACTTCATGAGCTTTCTCAATGCACATAAAAATCGTTAAAAGCATTTAACCTTAATGTAGAAAAAAGCAGCTTCTGTTTGAGCCAATCACTTATCAGAAGCTCATGGGTGACAGCGAATGAGGATGGATTAGTGCACTGTAACAGACGACTGTATTCAATAGCCACACTTGTTTTGAGGTCTGCAAAGGATGAAAAAACAAGTCTGCAGGCCTGAAAACTTCTTCTTGTTCCTTATTCAGCTTTAACGTCTTACTGAAAATTCCCCCACTCCATCACTGTCATGCAGTGCTCTGCTGGTCTGAAGTGAGTGGGATTCTGGTATGTAACCAGGATCTACAAGCAGACGTTGGTAATAGACCATCACTTCCATCCAGGGACTGCCAGAGACTGGAGCACACCTGAGAAAAACTATAGCTAGGACCATTTATCAAGGGCAAAAGTAACATTGATCTACATCAAAAAAAGTCTCCGTGAGTACATGATAAATGACCAAAAAATGTTTTTTAGCATGGTTGTGATTAGCTTATTTAGACTTTAAAGAGTTTTTGTATTATAGCAATAGATCTTTTGACCAGTGTGGACATTTTTTGACTATTTTAAGGAGTCAGTAACACTTTATTTTAGGGGTAAATTCTTACAATTGACTACCTGCTCATTGGCATGAATTTTACAAGCATAATTGTTGTTTATTAGTATTTATAAAGCACATATTACTGCCTTAATCTGCATGACCATATTCTACATCCCTCATTAACCTTACTATTAATACCTATTAATAAGAAGCATATTAGGAGTTTATTGACTCAAAAATCATAGTTAATAGTGAGAATTGGTCCCCAAACTAAAGTGTGACCAAGATGTCGTTAACCTAGCCAATTAACAAATTAACATTTTGCCTTTTGTCATCCTCCATATTGTCAAAAGAACATATATCTGTTCTAGTTTAACAGAGCAAAAACTACAATATAGCCACCAAATAATTGATCTGCATTTTTCAATTGATCATAATTGTTATGTGCATTAGTGCATAAAATGAGTTAAGGTTTATCAATGTTAACATTATTTATGCAGTAAATTCTGTTTCAGACCGCACACACAAATCTCCTCTAATGTCTAATAATTCAGATGCATTGGTTATAACTCCTTAAGCTTTCATTCTCTGTTTTTCGAGGACTATCTTAATCAGCGTCCCAGAGGTCCCTTCTCTATTAATATGAAAATAGTTTATTTTTTAGCAGATTTCAGAACGAATATTTATCCATCCTTCATCCTGTACATTATAAATATGTCTAAATAACCTTTTAGCATACAATTTAGGATTTATATTAATTTATGAAATAATATAGATTTATAATATTGATAATTTATCAGTTTATTTTATTTCTTATCAGTATCAACAAGACAATATTATTGCATCAGCAGTTATATAAAAAAATTAAACAACATATTGATAGCCCACTTGTTATTTCTATTTCCATACTTACTTTTACTCTCAAAAAAATCTCACTAAAATTAAATGATCTAATCCAACAACCAAGTTATTACAAAGAAACGATATTTCACAAAACTGAACATCACTAGGTCAAAGGCCACCAGAAATCGGTCAGTATGACTTAAGAATACAATTTGGTAATGCAGTATTTAACACTGACTAATAGATGATCAGTCTTACCACAAGTACATCGACATGACAACCAATCAATTCAATTCCTCATAATACTGTCTTTAAAAATAATAAATACCACTTTAAAAATCAATTGAAAGTGTATGAACACAAAATGAGATCGATAGATAACTCCTGATGACCTGCGAGAAGTCTGAAAGCTGTGGTCGGGGCTTTAGGTCATGAGTCAGAAAACCGCGGAAGGATTAACGGTGGGCATCCATTGTGGGAACAGACAAGCCACCGGCAGAAAGCTGCGGGTCGCAACCTCGAGGCTTCACCAAGACAGAGAGTATTACACTAGACGACCCCTCGTAAATCCTCACGGCGAGGCAGCAGGTGAGGGGGAAGAGGAGGCCTGGGCATCTTTCCTCCTCTAGTCTTCTGTGTTTCCCAGCAGGCAGACAAACGCCCTCCCTCCCAGGGTCTGCTCGTGCTCCCATAGGACCAATTATTAGAGCAAGTCCTCCACTGAATCACTCTATCAATTAGGAGGTGGTGAGTACATCATCACATATATTACTGCTGAGGCAGGCCTGGTTGTGGGGGTTAGGATAGAGAGAGAGCGGCAGAGACGGATGGATGGACAGCAGACTGATATGATAAAGTCGCTCGCCATCATCAGAGATCCCCAGAGGTGCGGGACAACTCCACCTCCAGCCCTGCGGATGTGTGAACACACTGGCGGCTGGCACCTCCCAGCGAGCGCATGTTCAGAGCAAGAAAGAGGGTTAAATCAATATTTTCAATCTCTCAGGATCAATCCCACCTCTGAACATGAAGAGAAACCTGTTAGCAGTCACCAATATGTGTAAATGAAAAGCCAAACTTCATGGCCTTGATAGTTCTCGTCTTTAAGTTCCCTGCTCCATCTCCTGCAATGCAGCTCTCTAACAAGCCCAAACTCAGCTGAAATGTTTCATGTTTCGAATGAACTGGGCTTCTGTGTCACACCACCTTCAAGAAGTTTCTGACCAAAGACAAATTATTTGATCAAAGTTAGCAAAGCTCCTTGATATTTTATATTTGTATTTTATATAATACATTATTTATTTATTTAATAAGAACATGCAGATAATTTAATTAAGGCATGTATTTATGTATTTGTACTATAACATTTATGAGCAAGAAAACTAAATGTAGGATGTGGCTAAATCTAGATTTAATTGGTTTTGACTGAGATGAAACATTATATAATTTTCCCCACCCATGCTGTCTTCAGAACAGTCACTTCAGGGCAGAGTTATCACATTATGAAGAAAAAATGACAGCTGGATGCACACAACACCAGAGACATTTGATAAAAGACATTAAATAAGGATAATTTCATGTTGCATAACCAGAGATGAGAAATGTTTACATCACAGGATTCGCTCAGAATATAATCCTACCATACAACTATTACTATGTCTGCACTATAAATTATGCAAACTGTGAATCACAACATTTCCTACATTTTCCAAAATGTGCCGTACGCAATAGAACACACTGCATGCATACCACAATGCAAATCGCTCTTTTTTGACAGTACACTTCCAATATGATAAATAAATCTGAAATAATCACAATTTTAATTTTTCTTTAACAATGTCTTTCTTGACCCTTTGTTAGATCAGAATGCTAAAAGTTAGGTCTTTAACCACCAAGTTTGACCACAACATATTTATCCCTTTACATTTCTGAGATAATAACTGGATACCAATTAAGGAATGTAATAAGATCATGTGATAAAAGTACTATATTTTACTGTTTAACAGCATTTATCACTGAGTAAGTTTCAAATACTATTTAAAAAAAACAGAAAGCAGCATTCAGTATAAGCAGCAAGTAGTTAGCCATTACCACAATATGTTAACCAATACATGCTGCTGCTTCTTTAAATGGAGCTGAATGTCCTGCTTCACTCATACAACAACAGCCAATTGGAGAGATGAAATACGAGACCAGCCTCAGCACTGGCTGGTTCTGCTGGATCCGCTCTTCAGCAGTGAAGAAGAAGACAGCTCACATGATCACCACAAATCTGTGCAGTCATGTCCAAAAAATGCAGTCAAATCTGTTGAGCTGGCACATTCATTCTTTACAGGACACTTTAAATACCTTAATCATTGATATGACATTAAATTAAAATGTACGTGAAAAAGAAAAAGAAATGCAAGCTGACCTGAACTGAAAATAAAAATTAGACCACTGGATTTAAGTGAATTTTTGACATTCCAGACTTCTTATTCTGATATACTTGAAAATCACAAAGTCATTTCCTTTCATACTAAACATGAAATTGTTAAGATTGACCACAACATTTTAAATGCCCTCATGGTCGCTGAACTTCAAAACAAGCTTTTGTTCAATCGGAGAAGCTGTCAATAGTATCATGTCACATGGTCAACAAATAGCAAACATGAAATGCCTTGGGCGTTTTGCTTTCAGACTTGGCCAGCCAAGCATGGGATAGACTAGACAACCCAAAGCACTCTGGGTCACACTTCATTCCACCTGGCAGGCCTGGAGAATGTCTGACCAGTGGGGACATGTAGCACGGGACCCCAGGGTCATTTAAGCAACTCAGAAGGTCAACACCAGGGCACGCCCTGGCCAAGAACACAAGAGATAAACGAAGAAATCTAAAACCTCCATTGAAAAACAGCCTGCGTCAATACAAACAAAATTAAATTGCTTCTCTGACAGGTCCATTATGTTTACAACGTCTAGGTCCAAAAGAAAGCAAAATTCCTTTTCATTCATTGTTGGCACAAAACATCAGGTGTTGACAAGCCCTAACAAGGCCGTCAAGACTAAGCTTTGTTAAGCGTGACACGACCAGGAGGCGTAAGATAAAGTCCACGTCCATCACTCTGAAAACATGGCTAAATAGCTTGTGATCTGACAGATTTTACGGCAGCTTTTGTGTTTTCGGGATCAAACGCATGCATATTTTTGCCACGGCACTGCAAAGTTGTGCAACCGCTCTCTTATTTTGCAGTCAGACAGATAGCAGTGATATGAATTTCAGGGCACACAATCAATGATAACTCAATATGCTTTGTTAGAAACCACTCCAAATATTTCAGCAAAATGAAAAAAAAAATCCCACAAGGCACAGAGAAAGAGGCACAGCTAGTTTGCCGGTTTGTATTATCCATACAGAAAATGAATGCAGCTGTTCCCCTCAGGAACACGTTATTCAGGGCGCTGCGTTCAGCTGATTTTTAAGCAAAATAAGACGACGGCGAAAAAAGACTTATCAACATTCAGTTTCAATTAAAAGGCCGACATACTCCGTTTACTGCATGAGAACAACCCTGGTAGTATTTCTGACTCATTTTGCCGGCATAAAACGTAATCGTTTTGTAATTGGAAATGTGTTTCTTGCAGGTGTAAAATCACGGCGGCATGTCAAAGCTACAATTGCGCACAAACAAACGCGAGGGATTATATTGAAGGTGTGTGTTAAAGTTCTCCAGACTCCATTCTGAGCGAATGCAGGAAGCAGGGGCCTGAGCGGATCCCAGAATTCCTCATTATCCTCACAGCGGGTAGCTAGGGTGCGCCAGCAGTGCGAGCGCGAAGCGGGCCGCTGCTGAGGCAGGTCTGGGAACAACGCTCTGGCAGCCCCACGGGGGAGGCCAGGCTCGCTCATTAGGCCTAAATGATCCACGGCAGCCCTGCAAACCAAGTGCCACTTAGTGCCCGTCGGAGACGCCAGTCCGGCCCTGATGAGATTGCTGAGCACACTGCATATCTGTAATAACACGGCGAACAAAAAAGGCCTCACAATGGCTGACGGTAACTCCAGCAAATGGGTCCAGCCAACGTCTGGGCGATAACGTGGCAGTGCACTCCCTGCAAATGTCTTTCATCCTTTGGTCGGGTTTGAAATGACACAATATGATAAATGTTTGCCACCTTCAAAGCAAACAGATGCGCTGTGGGAACCGCTCTGGTGGCAAAAACCTGATATCAGCAAGTGTGACTGTCGCTAAAAGCAGCTCGTGGCTCCTGAGACAGATGGTCGTTTCACACGTAATAATTACAGCAGCCTCATGTATTCTCACGCTCCTGTCACATTGTGATATTTACACCGCTTTATGGTAATAATCTGACTGATTATACTAATAAATGTCACAAAAACTTTCCCAACACGCATGTCTGAAATGCATTGCATTCTACTTCTATTTCGTAACCAGCTATTTTGTCTGCTTTTCAAGCAAAAAATATCCAAACATCCTTAAAGCAATAAGATAATTTACTCGAAAACCTAAACTATGTGTGATATTAAGACTTGAGCATGTATCTTAAATTATTTTTTTTTAAATTCACAAATAATAAATAAAGGCAGACTTTTTTTTCGGGGGGGGGGGGGGGGTAACTATCCCTTTAAGATGGTGTACTTCAGGGTTAAGGCTAGATGGTACACAGAATCGTCTACTGGGCATACACACATTAATATAACACAATTTTTGTTACACTGTACAACAATAAATATTGTTTTTGCCTTATTGTAAGGGGTAGGTTTAGGGTTGGGGTAGGTGTAGACGTTAATAAAACACAATCTATTAGGTAGAAATTTGTATTTACTGTTAGCCTCCAGTTTTAGTTTAGTTGTATCTCTTCTAGCCAAAAGTGTACTTCAGTCCAATGAGACTTCAGTGTGGGTGGGGCCACCCAGTGCAGCGACCAACCAAATGTTGAGGCCATGGCTTGTTGGGACAAAAAAATCACGCAACATGGAAGATATAAATGTGGTGCTTAATGCAATCAATTACAATTTTTTCAACATCATTTTTTCTCCAAAAATCTGTTAGAAACACAGATGAAGTTTCGGAAAACGAAACTCCAAACGAGTTTCTACATATTACAGTCAGCATCGGTCTGTGGCGCATTATTCCTAACAATTTGACTTAAGGCTCTGCTGCGTGCACAATAACACCCATTAAATGCAATTTCTGGGAACTGAATGTCCCATTGTGCGTTTCTTGCCATATTTCACATCTGGTCATGTGTTCATTTATATACTCCGGAGGGTATGTAATCACGCAGGGCGTGCTGAATGGAGGCTCGCAAAGCAGGTGAATTATGTAAGTGCCGCGTCTTTGCTTCTTTCTGCTGAAGGGGACCGCCACTTTCTTCCACCCCTTTTCATGCTCCTCTCATCACAAAGCAGCTGTTGTGATGTTTTTCACCGCGGTCACAATTAACCTCTGAGGCTGGGCAGGGAGCCAGCCCCGGCACATCTCAGGGCGCTAGAGAGCCCATCAGGTAAACAGTATGATAAGCTTTGCTGCAAAAATTAGACATTGTTTTGAAGTGAGAGGCAGTTGCTATAGTGACTGTTGCTAATTAACTGCATTCAGCCAGGGGAACAAAGGGCTTAAGGGTACTCAGGACGGCGTCTCTCGCAAAGAGCTATGCACAGTGAATATGTGCGATCCCGCGGGTCTCTCTGCACCAAAATACCTGCGCCTCTGCTTCTCTCCTTCTTGTGAATGAGCCAGGAGATGTGCGGTGGTCGTTTTATCGAGGCTAAAGGCTGCTGGACACCAATTAGAGAACTGTGTGAATCTTGATGCCGTCGGGTTCGAAGCTGCCGTAAAACAAAAATAATTATCCAATCCCCAGCCAATCAGAGTGCTTCATCAGCATGGAGGACCTCTCGAAGGAGATCTCATCAGCTCCTGTGGCATTCTGGAGAGTGGCCTGCCATCCAGTGCATTTCATTAAAGCGATGGTACACAATGGAGAAGTAACAATGGTCACTGTTCCAATTTGTGATTTAAGAAAATGGTGACCTGACAGGATTAAGAAAGGTTTACTACATGATCATTAGATTTTAAAAAGATTAGCAGAAAAGACTAAAAGATCAATGGGTGGTCACTACTGAAAAACTATATATTTTTTTAAGATTTGGCCAAACGACTAATTTACAAATCAGGAAACCTGGAATTACGGGGATAAGTGTACACATGCAACTCTCCTGAGAATGCGCTAATCACTAGTCAGTTTTCAGATGACTAGATCATTGGATATGTTATGTTTTACATAATATAGTGGTGCTTTCACTACACTGTAAAAATGACACCGTGTCTACACTGGACGCGGCAGTTGTCGTTTCACGCAACAGCTAAAGACTATCTACACTGGACTTGACAGAGTGACCATTCACTTGATTGGCTCTATGACTCTCTCTCCACCTGTAGCTGGTGTGTGGTGAGCGCACTGGCGCCGTTGTATCATCCAAGTGGATGCTGCACACTGGTGGTGGTTAAGGAGAGCCCCCCCACACACACACACACGATTGTAAAGCGCTTTGGGTGTACAACAATACACAATAAAGCGCTATATAAATGCATCATTCATTCATTCATTCATTTAAAATACTTTGAACGTTGTGTCAGTACATCATTGTCGACAATTTGCAGTGTCGTATCGCGCCGCATCCAGTGTAGACAGCATCACTGATTATAATGGGTTCAATAGTATTTTGTGACAGTGTGATTGTAATTTTTTCTGTAAAATACTGTAAAAACGCTACAGGAAAAATCTGAATTGCTTAATGGCAAGTTTCTTCACCGAATACAGGAGGAAAACTCTAAAAGAGCTAACCAAAAATTGTATGTCATTTAATTTTACAGTAAAATACAGTTAAATGTACCCTTTTTGAAGGTACAAAGAACAAATAATCTAATACTTCACTTTAAACTGCCTTCCTTCTACAGGTTGTTTTGTAAACGTGTTTTACTGTATTTTAACAGATTTTTTTCCAGTGCAGTCTTTTTAACAAACTTAAGTAGCAAGTCTTCCTTGGGCCAATTAACTAATATAACTAACTAACAACCAGCCCTAACTAACATAACCAGCCTGGATTAGCTTTATGTTCACATTTTGGATAAGACTTTTTGGAGGGGGGTCAAACTGATTGGATTGGAAAACTGGATTCAATACAATTTGCCAAATGTCACACTATAAAAGATAAATCTGGTAAAAACTGTAAACTAAAAAAAATACTACTTCACACATTGCAAAAAAATAAATAAAAAGATTTTTTTAAAACTGTATATATCACCTATATTTAAGCATTTTCGAAATGCTGAACATTATAAACCATACTGAAACTATATAATTAACAATCATTGACATTTTAAAGAGAAGTTATTATTTTGGGTCTGTGTAGCTACCTTCAGCCATGAGTTCAACTTACGTGGATCAAATTAACCCGCAAACATCATTAGCATAATATACATTTCGTACATACATTCGACAACACATCAGAGTGTCAACACTTTGCAAACATGTTCAAGATGCTAAATGAGAAAAATTCACACAACTTCAAGAGAAACTTCATCAAAAATCAATGCATGTCAGACTGACAAGCAACATAATGTAAGGGTTAAGTATTAGCTTCACAAAGGAGTGTTGTCAGAAAGGTCAGAAAATTATGTTAGTTTAATGCAATTAGGCATGAATGTAAAATAGGTGCAAATTATTCGTTAGTTATTAAGTATTTGCAGTATGACAACAAATTAGTTTCATGATCAATTTTCTAGATTTCAAGGGTAAAGCCTGTTATGTCTGTTTTGTATATGGGCCACAACAGACATGCACAACAACCAAAGAGTCAAAATAACCCTGTATAGAAAAACGGCCCATTAACCACATTCAATTCACCAAAAATGCCAATCAAGTCTGTTTCTCTAATTTGTCCCGGAACCCCACTGACAGACGCACCCTCTTGTTTTGACAGTTGTAACGGCCCTTGTTAATGGTTGAGTGAGTGAGCGGGTCACAGTTCACGGTGTGGTGCTTTGGCACTAGAACCCAGTGACAGCTGCAGAGCTGAAAGACGAGACTATACAACGACTCTGCGCTCAAAGAGAGGGCAGCCACAATCTGCTGCCTTCAGTGTCCCGCCAAACTTTGTAATAGCCCAAACACTGCCTTTCAGAGCTCTACTCTAGATACAAAACTCAAATAAATTAGAAAAAAGTTTATATTGCCAAAACATACACATTTTTCATCATCTGAAAAGTGCTGCGACATAATCGAAAGCACCGTATATAATGCACGTATGAACGCCAAGCACACAAAAGATGCACAAAACACACGTTTGGATTCATGCCGACCCACACAACAGTAGTTTAAGTTTTGCTTTAAATAAATTTGTTTAGGTTTGTTGTTTATGATGAATGTCACTATAATTTATGTTTGTTTTATACTTACATTTTTCATTCCTGCTCTGTTTTGAATACACTGTAAAAAATGATCAGCAAGTCATGGCAACTTCAATTTCAACTTTTATAAGAATTAAGTCAGTTTAATGTAATTTCAGTTGAAATGATTTGTACAACCAAGTTGATTATGCAGAAAAATGTAATGCAGCAACTGAACTTAAGTTGAAATAGGGATTTTTTGTGGATTTTTTTACAGTGTACAGTTAAATTTAAAGACTGTTGTGAAGTGAGGCGGACTAAAATACATGTTCATAGTCTTTGTTTATGATCATTCATTTTATTTAACAGTATTTTACATTATTTATTAATTAAACAATAATTTGCGCTGCTAACGCAATGCTCTACCACTGAGCCACAGGAACATCAAAATATCACAGAATATCAAATAAGTGATATTATTATTATTAATATGAGGCAACCCAAACCTGTTTCTTGATTTGAAACAATATCACTCCTTAGAACTTGCAGAAACTAAGAATCTTTTTTATATATATATATATATTTATTGTGTTAAGGAAAAAGAATGGTCTGTTTTCTACAAATTTCACTTTGGAACAAAAATACAGAAATAGAGAAATGCAGATTTGACATTTATCGTGATAATTATCGATATCGACTGATATGAAAAAAATTATCATGATAATTTGTTGGGCCATATCGCCCAGCCCTAGTTCAAACTTTATTCAGATTTACTGTTGCTGAAATTTGTATTACTTTGTTAGGATATGGTGTAGAATGAAGGGAAGGCCTCTCATCCAGAGCGGAATTTAACATACCTTTTCTAGAGACATTCCCAGTCTGCAGGAACCATTTGCTATTTTATGCTGAATTAGGACTTTCGGCTGCAGTCTTTCTCTCTATCCTCACAATGAATGCCACATACAGCCTCCTATTTGCTCTGTTACTTTCCTTTTCTTCCAATAACTTTTAACATTCATCTCCCAAACATACAATCATGGGGTCTAAACTTTGCTGGCAGTGATTTGTTTTCAAATCTGATATGTCTACAGTATGCGATCATCTGCTTGTAATATATATTACATGTGTAACAATGCGGCCCGTGACAGTGTGCTTCTTTCTTGTTGTCTCTGCCTGTGGTCTGGAGGACTGTGAAACATTACTCCTGAGGCTATGATGGACATCGCTGTTGAGTCAACATGCAACCGGACACCCTGAACAGCTGCTTAAAGCTGACCTCTGGTCAATCTCTGCACTCTCAGACAGGTCAGCAGCTCTCTACTGGTTAAGCTGTCAGGTGATTTTGTCATTAAGATTTCCTGTTCGTTCTATATTGGCTCACATATGTGACCCTGGACCACAAAACCAGTCATAAGAGTACATTTTTTCAACATTGAGATTTATGCGTCATCTGAAAGCTGAATAAATAAGCTTTCCGTTGATGTATGGTTTGTTATGATAGGACAATATTTGGCCGAGATGCAACTATATTGAACATATATATTGAGAAAATTGCCTTTAAAGTTGTCCAAATTAAGTCCTTAGCATTGCATATTACTAATTTTTGATATATTTACAGTAGGAAATGTACAAAATATCTTCATGGAACACGATCTTTACTTAATGTCCTAATGATATTTGGCATAAAAGAAAAAACGATAATTTTGACCCACACAATGTATTTTTGGCTATTGCTACTACTTAAGACTGGTTTTGTGCTCCAGGGTCACATATTACCTCTTCTGTACAAATGATATACAGCAAATGGTAATAGAAAATTCAGGACTGTTTGTGCTACTGTACAAAATTATGTTCATGAATGCAAAAACTCCTGTTCTTAATCTGTATCTTTTTTTCCACTAAAAATACCTACGTTTATAACCATATTAATTTATGTGAGAGGCACAATAGCTCCTTTTTAAAAAAATATCTTGCAAGTTATAGAAGTTTGAAGTTCCATTAAGAGTTTCAAGCATAAACCTTGAAAAATTACATTTAATTAATATGGTTTATGCGAAAAGCAGTGACAAATCTGCAAATGTAACCAAAAAAAAACTTTATATAATATATGTTTTAATTATTTAAATGGTCAAATACTGTTTTTTATACTCTTAAAAATATTAAACAGCAAAAATATTTAATATAAGAAGTTAATAATATTAATATTTAATAATAATATGAATAATATTAATATTTAATAATAAGAATAAAAATATTTATTGAGAATTAAATCAGCATATAAGAATTATTTTTGAAGGATAATACAGATGTGCTATCATCACAAAAATAAATTACATTTAAATATAATATAATATAATATAATGAGTAACATAAAAACAGAAACCAGGCATTTTAAATAGTCACAATATTTCACAATTACTGTTTTTACAGTTAGGGCCTTTGAGAGCATACGATACTTCTTTGAAAATCTTAAAGATTTCAAACTTTTGAATTGTAATGTAAATTATTTGTTTTAAACTCTGGATTTAAGTAGTAGTTTCTGCATGAACTAATGAAGAAACCCATAAAATAAACTCTCTTTATACCAGTCTGAGCACTGCAGAATCTTGCACTTGGACTTGATCGTTTAAAACTGGTCAGCCAAACCTATTTTCATGCTTTAATTAACAGAGGGAGTGAACGAAAGCGAGTTTGAAAGCAGAGGCTATGTAGAGTGCTTTGGTGGCAGTGTGGCCCAAAACACTTTTTGTAATGGAAGCTGAGAGGCTTTGCTGCCACTCCTAAACTTTACATTTCATTTGGCCGGAGGGGTCACATGACAGCTGCAAACGAATGCCCCGAGGGCCTTCTGCTTTCACTTGACACTGACAAGCTGTGAGGGACTCCAACACCACAGAAAGAAAATATTCCCTCTTTCCATGACATCACCCAGCCAGGAACGGAGGAAAGGGGGAGGACGGCAGGAGCAGGAGAGGAGGAGGAGGGGGTGGCACAGCTGGTGACAGCCGCAGTACCATCTGCTCCTGACTAATAGTTCATGCTGCTTTACTTACACTCCCACTACTCAACAACAACTGAACGAATGGGGAGCCTGCTGCAGAGGCCCGCCAAGACTTCAGAGATCCCTGATTGACAATTGCTCTCATCTTCTCCACCACTTCACTCTCATGTGATTCCTCAGAGCCCTCCGTTTCACTTCTCACCTCCAGCGATCACCTCTGGGATGAAACTAGAGCCCTGAACGCTGAGGCTACATCGTAGTGGATTCGTGTTGTTACTTTGTCATGTGACATTGACGACATGTCTTAACCAGACGCAAAGAGACAAGTTACCAGCAACAAGTAATATCTCAATTAATATTTCAACATACTTAACATTAAAACAGTGTTCGCAATCTATTTTATTTTAAGAATGGAATGTGAAACTGGACTTTCAATAAGAAAAAAATTGAATTTGAACCTGTAATGGGTTGGTTCTTAAAAAATGTTCAGGTGGCAGAAGGAGAAATAAAACAGACGCTCAGCGGCGTCTGTTGAAAAGGAAAGTTGTTTAAGAAATTTGATGAAATATTATGAAAGAAGCAATGCATGCATCAATAATAACATTTTGTCCAATACTGATAAAACAATAATTATTCATTTGTGGTGCTAAAATGTGACACTATTTTATAGAAATATATTAAATAAAACAGGTAAACACTTTTTGTAAAATAATACACCATTCATTAGTTCTGCATGATATAGGCAGATTTTTTGAAAAATCTAATTATGATTTTTCTCATAAAAATGACAATAGCGATTTAAAATGAGATAAAAAAAAATCAGGGTTGCTGTGCTTGTTTGTTGGGAACATTTGGCCATAACTGTGATTGTCAATATGGTTATATAATAATAATAATTATTATTATTATTATATAAAAATGACTAAATCAAACTTAGTAAAAGGTGTAAAAACCTTCTTTTTTTAATGACCTGAATTGCGGCCAACAAGGCCAGGAACATGTATTACAAAACCAGGTCAATATTGATTTCCTGTTGATTTAACAAACAGCCATTTAGCAAGATTTTGGACCAACTAGACGTCACTATGTCACATACTGAGACAAAGATAGGAAACCAAGTGATCCTTAGTGACCAGCTGTTGTGATCAATGGTTGTGCTTAGGACAAAACCTCAGATGACCATTAAAGAGATTTGCAACTTGTAAGAAAAATCTGTTATTTGCCATATTATAATTCAACACCTTGCATTTTTCTCTCTCCTGTTGATTGGGTTTCCAAAGAAAAAGATAAACTGATTTGGGCCGTATCCTGTTTGAACACTTTGGAAGAGTCTCTGAGTTCTTACCATACATCTTGCCCTCATCCGAGAGGATAATTTTGCGGCGTCCACAGGGCGGGTAGATAGCCAGTGCCTCCTGGAAGCTCTGCTCTATGTCAGGACTCCACACCCCCTCAGCATCATTGTCAATGGGCTTGTCTGCCGAGTCGCTCATCCTCTCAATATCCTCGGCAGAGCTTTCACTGCCACTCCAGCTGCTGGGATCAATGGTGGCGGTTGGGACCTCCAAGCCGAAGCCTGGAGCAGACTAGGGTGAATCCTGAAAGTGACAATAGACAAAGACAGAGTTGTGGTTAGTCTCTCCAGAACAGATGTCTGTCACTGAGATATCAGGTGATGCAGTTGTTCGGTGGTAGGATCATTTTTAGTTCATGCCACTGGTTGAGCCAAAACATTTCCAACCATTCATAAAAATAGAGCGAAGCTTTAAAGAGGTAGCCCTCTTTGGTGAATTCAGTGAATGGCTTTCTCATAGTTGTCTCTGCACATTAAACTGGCATTAGAGAAAGCATTTTAACATTGAAAAAAAATTATAAAACACTTCAGCTTTAACTGAAGCGCACTGATAAATTGAATTTGCTCATTTCGTTAAAATGACAGTCAAAGTGGCAGTACTGGCATGAATGTAGTGCTCCCTAAATTACTTTCATTTTTTCATATGGAGAATTATGACTGTATGAATTTTGAAGACATGCTTGTAAGATTATTGTAACTGAAATCCAATTGCCTGAGGAAATTAAGTTTCTGACTAGAAGGTTTAACCTTCAAACATTTTCTTAAAACCGCCTGGCATCTCCATAAAATTGCATAAAAACCATAAAACTCCTCTGATGATAGAAGAACAAATATCAACCCCAGCTGCCTGTTCTCGGGTTTGCCCCTGCTTGTCAACATCCAGGGCTATTCTGTAATCTGAATAACCTGAGCAACATACAATAGTGAACTCTAATTAAAAATAAATAAAATCTCACAGGAAGTTGAAAAACAAATGGCCTTCAAAATACATATGCAAGTGGGCACATTTGTGATACTGCACTTTTTAAAAGGTCATTTACACAGTTTGCAACCATTTTATTTAAAGGTCCCATATTGTCAAAACTGAAATTCCCTGGCTTTTTTCATGATAGAGGTCTAGGGGCTATGTAACTACCATATAAGTTTCAAAACAGTCAGTCCACAGTAAAGTGCACACAGCCTGCATAAAGTAGCTGTGCCTTTTCACGAGCCCTTGTGACTTCCGTAGAAATGTGACGTCCGAACTACTCAGTCACCGCCTTCAGTCACCATCCCGAGCACCGCCCACCGTCCTTTTGCCAAACCCCCGGACGGGTAAACTATTTTTACAGCTACATTATTATACCAGCCACAATTAATCACAACACTGTATATACAATTACATATGATTATATATCAATCATCAGTTTGTTGTTTTACACACATGCACACAGACATTATTTCATACATGACATATTCGTGAGATGCAAAAAAATCTTCAGATGCGCCCATAACAACAAAAGACAATACTTTATTGAACCTTTTCTGATAAGAAGTATGCACTGCAAACATGAGCATTTTTGACGATGGTTTCTGTCCAATCCGCTCGTTTTATCTCGTTTAACCACAGCTGTCGTCGATTATTTTTTTGGTCTGGCAGTGGCAGCAGGTATGCGATCAAATTTCTAATTTGAGGCTATATTATGTCGATTCTGGCACCCAACATCACAACAAGATGATATTTTAAGCTCCTTGTGTAGCCGAATCTGCGCTGGTTTGATCAGCTAAATTGTCGACGTTACCTTGAAAACTAATTAGATTATATAAATATACCAAAACGAATTTTCCCAAACACAATATTGGTTTGGATTTTTTTTTGCTTTTATAAGTTAGTAAATTAGATGGTTTTTTTGGTACTTATACCGCAAATATATATTCTTAAGGACATCAAAACCTAAAATAAAACTCCAGAAAGGTGTACAATATGGGACCTTTAAGTATTTACATTTTACTTTTATTCATTTAGCAGACACTTTTATCCAAAGCAACTTGACAAGAGCTTCATCTGACATATTTTCAAACTGAAACTGAAACTTGGGGTGATATTTGATTTTATGGGTTATTTAAAATTATTATAAACTGAAACCATTAGAAAATTACTTGAAATAAAATAAACATTACACAGAAATAAAATAAAAAATATTTTTTATTTACTTTAAAAAAAAAATTTTTCAACTAGCTGCCAAAGCAACATTTCTCATTTTAAATCTAAAAAAAAATAATAATATATATATATAATAATAATTATATAGACATAATTACAAAAAAGAAGAGGAAAAAAAGAAAAATTACACAAACACAACAAAACTAAAATTAAAATGAAAACAGAAAAAATGGATTTCAAAATGAAAATAAAAACTATTAAAGATACTACAAACCTGCCTGTGAGTAATGTAGGAACATGTATTAAGAAAGTAAATTGTCCATTTTTATATCAGTTTTGGCAACTACTCCAAATCACCCCATAAACCAGGGTCATAAACCATAAGAATGCAATTTCCTCCTGAATTTTTTTATTCTCCACCCAACTTCAACTGAACTGCCGAGGATGTCCAACATGCAACACCTCAGAGGACTTTCATTCTTAGCGACTTTCCCTGTTACTCCGTGTGCCACTCCACCTCTTCCCCCACCCTCCCGACAGCTTCCTCTCTCCGTGCCTGCTTCCATTCAGCCAGCACAAGCTGTTGTGATGTGGGAATAGCAGCATATGTTTCTTCTAGAATGTCAGTTCACGAGGGGGGAAGGGAGCAGGCTGTTGGGAAAAAAAGGGGGAAAAAACACTCTGGGAGAGTGGAGGGAGCTTTTACTGAATTCCGTGTTTGTGTGCTGAATGCTGACACTGCAGAACAGACTCACAGACTGATGAGAGAGGAAAAAAATCCTCCCCTTTCTGACCACTAAATGGTTTGGGCCTTCTGCTCCCCCCTCCAACCTAACTGAATAATGAACTACACTGGTAATCACTTCCAGCGCTGCTGCAAACTTAATGTGGTTGTTCAGTGCAGTACCTCATCTTGGAACCGCATTCTCCCCCAATGTCAGATATACAAACTGTTTAAAGATGGCCCGTTTGAGGGGAACGCTCAGGAGCTCAGCGTAGATAAACATGTTTACTTCAGCTATCCTTGCAGTGCTGGATCCCATTTGCTAACAGAAAGCTTTCTTGAAAAATGGCTGGCATTGGTCCCTCGGCCACGCGTGGCCTACTTGAGAGAGGGAGCTAAAGCCAATGTCTCAACACGTCTGTTTCGCCTGATGGAGTTTGACTTCCCTATAGAAAAATACCAGCGACAAGAGGGTGCGGTTTCAAAGTGACATGAACTATAAACTTCAACAGGTACATTTAGTTAAGCGTTAGCTAGGCCAGCCTGGAAAAAAAAGATTTGAGCTTAAGGGTGAATCCCATTTCTCTGTCTTACCCCTTCCCCTTCGTCATACCCCTAGCCCTTGTCACTCGAAACCGAGTGGTAAGCGCTAGGGGTGAAAACATACCCCTATGAAATGAGACGCCACTTGGTTACTGTTACGTCATCATACATAGTCGCTAGCTAGCTGCTACGTCACCAGAGGCGACAAGTGTTGATCACAAACTTGCCGTCTGAAAGTGTGTGTATGTCGATTGCGTGGGTTTTAGTGATGTTTTTATCTAGTCAGAGAAATGCGGGACTGTTGTGCAAATCATTAGTGTAACGTTAGCGATTTTTAAAACGTTTCAATTAAGAACATGGTTGCAAACAGGACTGTGAGAGCACAAAACAAGACTGTCCCCGAAAATACTCTCTGGATGATCTGGCCGCAGTGTGTTCCCCTTGGCTTCAAGTAAGCTCGCGAAAATTCTTGGTTTTAAGGGGTATCTGTCAAAACGAGAATTAGGACAGCCCTTACTCTCACGTGAACGCGCAAAACTAAGGGGAAGGGGTTTGGGATTCACCCTAAGTAGTATAATTTTTGATAAAATTGTCGAATTTTATTCCCAATATATTTGCATGACTGAAAATACCTGCCTTGGGACATTGACTTTCATGTCGTTTTCCAATTTGTATGCTGTCCATTGTTTAGTATGCAAGATAAAATGTATTAGTGCATCGAGAAGTTAAATATATTAAGTTTCTGTTAAATATATGAAGTTTCTGCAATATTTAAATCTATTGTAGAAACGTAATTTCCTGTAAAGCTGCTTTGCAACGATTGTATCGTGAAAAGCGCTACACAAATAATCTTGAATTGAATTGAGAGTAGTAAGCCAAAGTTGGGAGGTGCTGTCAAACGATTAAACGCGATTAATTGCATTCAAAATAAAACATTTAGTTTGCATAATATGTGTGTGTGTTCTGTGTATATTTCTTATGTATATAAATACACACACATACAGTATATATAGAAAATATTTACATTCATATAATTTATATTATACATAAATATATTTAATATATAAAAATACAAATTTCTGAAATATATACATGCATGTGTGTGTGTGTGTGTGTGTAATGTTGTCAAAAGACCCGGTACTTGGGACCAAGTCGGTACTAAAAAAATGAAAATGTCACAGTACCAGGTCTTTTAAAGTACCGGTGGTCCCGAGGACCCGGTCAACCCGGTTCTAGACGCGCAGGCCGTATGATTTCCGCGAAGCAGAAAACACGGACGGAATCGATGGACGGAACCTAGTTTGAAAACGGAATTTGCAGTTTAACACGGAATGTCATGAAATTTGTCAAGTTTGGATGAATTAATCAAAAGTAGTTCATTACACTTAAATCAAATCGCCACATGGATGAGTATATGTAATGTTAAATATTAAGCCGCAAAAGTTGATTCAAATATGAATCGCATGTTCTGCGAGTCTCTGTGTGAGTGAATGAATGGCAGAGACACGCGGTTGTGTTTACTAACGTTATACACTGAAGCGCGTGTGACGCTCGCAGTGATTTCAGCATCTGCCGTCTAAATGAAGACACAATGACATACTATGTCATGACATACCTTTGCGGCTTAATATATACAGATACTGGTCCATATCATGATATGATTTAAGTGTAATGACCTACTTTTGATTAATTCATCCAAACAATACATAAACAACATCTCCAGAACTGCTCTGAGAGTCACTTCACGAGCATTTTACCGTTTCATTTGAGTAAAACCAGCGTCATATCATATACACACAGAACTTTAAAGGTATTCAGACAGACATTGTGCCAGAAATATATTAGGCTACTATTATTTAGTAGAATGTATTTGATACTACAACTACTGTTTAAAAAAAATATAAACTTTTTCAAATAAATAATCACAAAATGTCTCCCATGTTTTAATTTTAATAGTAAATCCCTTTATTTAACAAAAAAATAAAAGTGACAAATTAAAAGACACTCGTTTGCTGTTTTCCATACTTGTATTACTTGTGGAAAAACTTGAAACACAATTTTAAATAAGCACAAAGAATGACATTGATTTTGTACATTTTATTTTTGTTTTGACTTTATTAATAAAAATAGTATGTTTTTTAATTAGCATGTTTTTGTGTTTTGCTTTGGTACCGAAATTGGTACAGAGAACCGTGGATTTTCACTGGTATCGGTACCGAATACTAAAATTTTGGTACCGTGACAACACTAGTGTGTTAAAAATATACTCAGTACACATACATTACATATATTATGCAAACAAAAACTTTCATTTTGGATGCAATTAATCGCGTTACCGCGTAAGCTTTTACTTGAGTACATTTTAAGTGATGTATCTGTACTTTTACTCCGCTATTTTCCTCCGTTTGTGGTCGTTACATGCTTATTTTAATTATTTGTATCCATCAATGTGATTGGATAGAGAGAGAGTAATCGGTCTCGTGACTTTCATCAAATCAAATTGTGCATAGAAAACTTTGACCGCCAACTGCTTTTTATCATGGCTGCTGGAAGTGCATTCTTCAGGCATCAATTCAGTCGAGTTATCAGCATCTTCCTCTAATATGTTAAGGTAGATTTCGGATTTCTGCTTACTGAATGATTTGTATATATGCTTGTCTATCTACAAGGCCTGAAATTTGGTGTGAAGTTGCGGGTATTGCATACAGTCCAGCAAGTGCCACGTTCGGTATAATTCTCACTTAGAGACGCGCGATGTGCGCTGCCTCGTCTCTCCCTCGCGTGCGTTCTGCAGCATTCACTTGGATAACTCGTTGTTGCTTGTTGACTTTTGATGAGTTTGAGCGCGTGATGCGCGCTGTGAAAAAGTGTTTTGGAAACACTAAAACACTTGGAAATAATGTACTCAAACTAAGGACCAATGTGCACCTTATTGATGACCCGTGGCGTTAATATAGGCTACTGCATCTGTGTCAGCGCGTGATGTAATAAAACTGCAGCTCGTTAATACATCTTTTTTTGTTTGATCCATTTTATACAATCCACCTTCATTTAGCAAGTGCACTCGCGCATAAACAATTTCAAGTTCAACACTTTTTGTTCATTCAGTTGTGGATGCTGCTGATTCACCGAGACCACCGCGGTACCAACCGCGCTTAGCAAAGAGACGTGTGTTTGCTTTCTTTTAAAAAAGTTTCCCCAGAAATACTTCGCTATTTAATACATTTTTCCTCACAAATTGTTTTATCAGCATAACAATTCGAGTAAATGTGTAAAAGGTATGGCATGATGACATCCTTATAGAACAATGTGAATTTATGTTAAAATAACATTATCAAAGTTTAGTTATCTTATTCTTCATTGCAAACGCTAAAACTGGCACCGTTTTGGAGAGAAATGGGCTCTCATTTAACCCATACCATGGTGTGTGATAGTGAACTATAAATGTATAATGGTGTTTGTATTTGCACTGTTCTAAACATTAATATTTTATGTGCAACAACAGTATGCTGTCTCAGTGGCCTTACACATGCTTTTAAATTTTTTTTCAAACTTTATGATTTAAATGGGGATGATTGTACTGCGAATAACTTTCATATTTTCTTTAACTGAATACTGTTTCTGTGCTGTTTTGATGTATTAAAAGAGTTCACAGTCAAAAATAAAACTGCTGGATGATAGATATTCTTCATTCTTTATGACAAACAAGTCAATGTGAATTACAGAATGTACAATGTTTTTAAAATAAAAAAAATTGCAGTGTACAGCGTTTATTATGACAAGGAAGAATCCACAGCTCAGTACTCACTACTCATGAGTACTTTTAAATAGGCTACTCTTTTACTCTTACTCAAGTAGTACGTTTTTGATTTATCGCCCAGCCCTAATTGCTACATGTATGCTTGAATAAAAACACATGCTGCACTTTTACTAAACACTAAGTCAACAAACTGGGATTTGTGGAAACATGAGGACCTGTAACAATGCCACAAAGTCACAACAGTCAAGCATCACATATTCATTAGCGACCAACATTACAGCAACTTGGTGACCTGTAGAAAATTGTTCCGCATTATATGCATTTTACATAACATTGGGGTGTAAAATCAAGATCATTTGAAAAACAGACTGTCAAGATTTGAAGTAAGGCATTGTTGATAATATTACAAAACCTACTGACAAAGCACAATCATTTGTCTATCCTAAACGACATATCACATTTAGCAAATGACCAAATTTTCAAACGTTTATTTAAGCCTTCGTAGTAAAATGTGATAGCAATTAAAGCTTAATTTGCACAAGATGAAAGCCAAGCTTAAACTGCACGAGATGGATGCTCAGAATAATACTAGACCATGGCAATTTCTAACCACTCACTGCTCTGAGTTTTATCTACTCTGAATTTACATTTCCACTTACATTAATTGGAGGTTATTCTGCCTTTGATGGTAATAGAAAGAGTAGTAGCTGGTTCTAGATAGGCAGGCGCAATTTAGTGAAGAGAAACAGTCGACCTGCTGCAGCGGATCCATCGCTGGTCATATGCTTGGGTAAATGTTAGAGACCAGGCCATGAGTTGTAGGCCGGTTACTTCTAAATGTAACATTTGCATTAACAAGTAAAAACAAGCAATGTTTGCTGTTGCAGATCAAATATGAAACGAACATGCATTTACAGAAACGAGTGTTAAAGAAAAAAATCAGTAGCCTAAAAACAGCCTAATCACGCTACATGTCTGAAGTCCCTCGATGATCATTTAGCCTTCGATACATCAATGTAACTGATTCCACCTCTGCCACTATTTCATGCAACATCTCTCATGGGAGACCCAGATCAATGCCGCCTAAAAGATAATGATCAATTTCCGCCTAGTTCGAGAGCGCTGCATTATTGGATTACTTCAACATGCACAATAAATGGGAGTATGATTAAAGCAGGATTTTATCTTTTAGCAATTGATAATGAAGCAGTCATTCATCAGATGGGACCAAGAAAATCCTTTGCAAGACTTACAGCTATGTAAAAGCAAAACAAAATGTGCTCGCTATTTTGCAAAAGTGAACATAATTTAGGAAGACAACTCTATCGGGTCATTTATTGTGAGCGCTCTCAGAAAAATGTCACAGCAAACTGTCAGTTCTTACATGTCTTGTCTAAATAGAGACAAACGGTAGTTAAATGTTTGCTGGGACAATTTCTGTACTTCCAGGAGGGAGCTTATTAAATGTACGCCTGAGAGAAACAGACATGGCTTTGAAAAGAGTTAAGAGCAATGGAAGTAATTATTTGAAAGTAACACTTTAATATTATCTAAACTAATGTTGTCACAATACTAAAATCTGAGAGGAGCTTGACACCAATATCAGTGAAATTTCACAATAGACACCAAAGCAAAAATATGCTATTAAAGAAACTCCTTCATTAAAAAAAAAGTTAAATATTGATATATAATTAAATGAATACAATGTCATGTAGCCTTCAAGTATTTCACTTACATGTTTGGCATCATTTGCACTTCGTGGCACGCACGGTTATTTGATATACTACTTAAATACAGACTTAATGCTGTTGGAATTTATAATGAAAATTAGTTGCAATTTTTTTTTTTCTGTGTTTTTATTAGCATTATGGATGAACCAGTACTGAACCTGGCAAAATTGCTGATGATGATTATTTTAATGCTTTGGCCAATAACCAATAAATATTGCAATATTTTAACCCTGTACTATTTTTAAAAAATGTAATTAAAAGCTAAAATGTATTTATTGTTCTCTACAAGTGAATTTAAATATATAAAAAAATGTATATGATGTATTAATACCTCAGCAAGATGGCATTTTGACCATAAAGTTAATTTAATTCGCACATGCAGCCATTACGGCGAGACATATATATAAATACCTGACTGGTACAGTCACATTTTTAATATATAGACTTGGAACTTTCACTTCCAAAAGCCAAAATGTTGGTCTTACCTAATTAAACATCTTGACATACTTAATAAACTACCACAAAGATTACAGAAAGGCAGACTTCCTTATGGCGCAGCAGCTCACAGGCACACACACACAAAAAAGCCTTGACAAATGCATTTTGGCAAGAGTGAAAAAGGATGTAGCTGGAAGCCTCTCCATTTTGATTCATTAAAAATTACACTATAATGGAGAAACAAGTGCTGCTCTGTGCTCAAACAATGTGCGCACCTGCATGTTGCATGGAGTGCACGCTTACACATAATACTTACAGAAAAAAATAACATTTTCCTTTTGACTATCTTAAACCAAATTCTGTTTCCCGGCCTAAAATAAATTCTCAGAACTAAGTATATTACATCTTCAAATATTCTGAATAAAATGTCAACATTATCTATAAAAATGTGATGAGATGTATAGTCTTTCATCTGAATGTCTACTTTTTGTATTCATCTTGCTGAAGTATGTAAAACCATTGTGAATAAACAACAGATATAAAAAAATATATTTTTGAATATTTACTGGGAAATAGAATATCGTATTGCCTGAATATCAGGCCTGGCCTGGCTGGGTTTATGGATATGATAACACTGTTTCGTATAATCATCATCACATTGCCTGATTTTAGGAAGCAACCCAATTTTATTTTATTCCTTTGTTTAATACCTGCATGAGATGAATAATCATGATTGTGATCCTACGAGCCCACAGTATCGTACAGAATGGACTGTTATTTTTTTTATTTTCATATATGGCGGCTGCCAATCAAGCTGTAATTCCCTGTATTAGCCCGAGGCACCAAACCAAAACCCGTTAACCTTCTGCACACATTAGATACGTCCACACTCATACACTTCTATACCTCTCTAAGCTCTCATATGTGTGTGCATACAGTACATGCAAGCTTTGTGTTTGTGTGCTCAAGTGTGTCAGCACATTTGTGTTGCATTATACGTGTGTGGCGCTGATAATACACCAGCAGATCAGAGCCAGGATGTGCCTGAACATGCCTTCCTCACAACTCGATGCCATTATAGTCTCTCCCACAACAACTCCAGAGCTCGGGATGCGGAAGAGAGGAAACGTACGAGAGGTGACACGGAGAGCTGTGAACATGTCTGTGGGGGCGTTTCATCATTGTCATTAAACTGAACACATGCCTGCATGGTCCGATTATTCTGATTATTTAAAACCAGGCAAAGTGAGTCACGTGTAGAAGAGAACAAGTTATTAGTGAAGCACTGTATAAATGCACACAGTACCTACTGTGAGAATATAGATTTGATGCTTTTCCGCTGTGATATAATGAATATATTACATTATTGGCATAATTATTATGCTAATTCATTTGTTGGTTAGGAGCCTCAAATAAGGTTTATAAATGTGCTCTTTAAGAGGTTACTCTTTTGTGGTGGGAATTTGCATTTCAATAGCATATTTGTGTTTGCACATCTCTTGTTGCAGTGGTGTACGCTCTGCTCCGGGTCTCGTAAGGCATCACGGTTTATGTTTTACAGTCATTCACAATGTCTAATACTGAAAACACCAATTTGCATGTTCATTAACTTGTCATCAAACTATTCTGGATAATTATAATATACAAGCAATTGTGTAAAGAATCATAAGTAGAGCCATGTGGATCTGGGTACTTTTTCTATTTTCTGTGGAAGAAATTTGAATATGGTAAAATGCATTGAATGAGGGTGAGAGGACTCACATTATTAGTAGAAAAAGCATTATATGATCATCTAAAATATTTATGAACATGCGAGTGGTAATGGACGTGTAGAATTTTGTCAATGGCCAACTTTTGAATTCTGTGGAAATCTGCAGAGCTTTCTGTTAATTCTGTGGATACTGATTCCAAGAAGACCTAAACATAAGGTAGTTTCCTTCTGGGATGCTTGCTGGGAACTGCAAGCCACTAATCACTATAAAGATGCTTTGGAATAATACATATTCTGAGAAGTTCTATACAGATATGTTAAATGACATTTAATGAATTGATATGGTCTTAAATTCTACAGGTTTTTTTCTCCAAAAAGGTTTCATTCATTTCAGCATTAGTAAATGTTTATTGATTTCTTAGCTCTTCGAGACATTTGGGAATTCTTTGACATGTTTGAAGCAGTGCTTTTATTAACTAGAACTAAAACTATTAAAAATAAAAAAAAAATTCTTAAATTGAAAAAGCTGAAATAAAGTATACATTTTGCATGGAAGAATTACACTTAAAAAACTTGTATGAAAATTAAATTAGAAATGCTGAAGTTGAAGTATTAAAATTACGAAAACCAAAATTGAAATAAAAAATGTATTAAAGCCAAACAGATATTTGAAAAAAAATAATAATGAAAATGCTGAAAGCACATAACAAAACTATGAAGAAACTGAAAATACAAATATAATTAATAAAAAATAATAAAATACTACTATAGAACATAAGTAATATTAAAATAACTCTGGTGTGAACTTAAATTAGATTTTTAATTAAACTTTTAAGAAAAATTGGAAATTTCAGATTTTATAGTACGATCTACTAAATTAATATTGAATAGCATAGCTATCATAGAAATATATCAAATTCATACTGAAATCTGACTTTTGATTGCAGATTAAAAAGTGAAAACATACATTTGCTACAAACAATACATTTCGACAATAAACCCAGAACCAGACCAATTATACATGGCTTCTAATTAGGACTGATCAGTCAACTTTGAAACTATGTAATTTTGCACATCACTTTGAGCTTGAACTTGAACTAGGCGACAGCAACGGCGCCGAACATTCATTGGTGCGAGATAAGTGGCTCTCTACTAACTTTAGCGAGAACGGCTTCCTTCATCTCTGGCTCTGGTCACAAGCCTGTCAAAGCCAAAGTCTAGTGTGCCACGGCCTGTTAGAACACTAATTATCACAGCTTCTAAGAGGCAGGAATGTCACCTGTGGAAACAGTTGCAGCCTTAACAAATAATTGCATGTTCCTATCTGCCCGTCTCCAGCACCATGGAAATGGTCTTATTAGCGAGATAAAGGAGGAAGCAGGCAACAAGTGAATGCCATGGTGAGAGCGGCCCGTGGCTGTGACACGGCATGATGGGAGATGACACTTATCGACAGATTACATAAACCACTCAGGTTCTAGCTAAGCAGGAATTTGGCTCCCTAAATGAAGAGAACCAATTTCAGCCATCGCACAGCGCTGAGGTAATGAAATAGAAGATGAGAGGTCTGAAATGTAATTTTCCGTGCGGACTCCTTTTGTGCCGTTATCTCTGAAGGTGCAATAATGGTTCGGTGAACGACTTTCACTGACCCCATAATGACCCACGGTGGTTAAGGTCCCTGAATGAAGAACTATAATTACCATATAATTACTAAATACCTCGTATTGTGCATTATTTGCTGCGGGGAATTATTTCAGTAATGTCTGAAGTATTTCAAAGTACGCTTGTTTGGAACAAGCTGCATCAAGTTATGCATATTCATAGCAGCGAGACATAACTGAGATTCCACACGCCGCATGCGTCCGCCTAACAAATTCATTATCGCTGGAATGTTTGGAACGACTTTACTACAACGCATGAACCTTGAGAGGCAATTTTACTAATTTTTAAGTCGAAATTGAAAGGGACCATTCAAATTTCATTAACATTGTTTGCATAATAACATATTTTCATAGAAACCAAAGTCTACAATGACTGAAACGAAATCAAAATGCTTAATCAAAATGCCAATTATCAGTTTTCTTGTTGCATGTAACATTCTAGGTCTTGCGTTATCTCTTTCTTGAAATATTTAAACTTTTCTTATTTGATTTCAAAACATTTTTGAACTAAACGGGTGTGTAAGCATCATTAGGAATGCGTTTCGAGTTTTTCCCAAGTCTATGAACTCTACAAGAATCTCTGTTTGCACGGAAAGAGAAAATCAATTGATCTGTTTTGTACTGGATCTTTCTGCCGGTTTCATGAATAAATCTAAAGTCCCAGAGCACTGATGAATCAATGATTGAGTCTCTCACGACCAATCTCCTAAAGCAGACAGCAAAGGTCCAGTGGAGTGGACGGCCACCGGCGCTCTCCTGCTGGAAAGACCCAAGCGTTTATTTCATGCCTCTTTAAACCGACGGGGTTAGATGCGGTGAAACCGTCTGATAGCATCCAACTCAAACCTGAAGCCCGAAGCTTACCGCCCAGTGCTGCAACTCCGGCGCTTTGGGATCAATTTCTGTTGGCCAGAGAGCTGGATTGATTTACAGAGCCTGTCAAAACAACTTTCTCCACCTGCCTCCAATGCGCTACAATCATGTGCAATGTCTGGCCCATCACACCCATGGCACATGGAAGGGCAGAGGCATTAGTCCCATTTCCTGTCTGAGGCTCAAAGTAATATTTTGCACAAACATGAAAATGTTGTCATCATTTACATCATTACAAACCTGCATGATTTTCGTTCTTCCGTTGTTTTGAAGAATGTTCATTCATGCTCTTTTCCATACAATGAAAGTGAATGGTGACCAAATGAATGATTGAAAAAAAGTAGTCTATACTGCTCATGCACTACATTCAAAGTCTTCCGAAGCCTTATAATAGCTTTGTGTGAGGAACACAAGAAAATTTAGGCTATAATCTTATTTGTGCAATATGAATAGGCACATATTACGAGAAAACTGAAATTCGATGGAGCAATGTTGAATAGAGATGTAATAATAATCAATGTAATGCAATAATAAACAACGTAAATTCGATTGCATGAAAATTCTGCTCTATGTATTCCAAATTAGAAAACAATCAGAACTGGAATTAAATTAATGTATTTCTTTAAATAACAATATAGAATTCAATTATACTTCAATATCGTTGACTTTATCCACGCTTCTTTAGGATGCATTAGTTGACCTTATTAAAAAAGCATGCCCATCACAATATGCATCAAATTCCACTGTCCCAACTTAGCTTAGATGTTAAGCAAGTGTGGAAATAGTGCATATGAGAGTAAATCCTGCCTGTGATAAGAGATTTCCCATGCAGCCAGAGCCGAAGACACGGGCCGAGCGGCATGCGGTGAGGCATGAGGAATGAAATGGCAGAGATGAGCAGAGAGGCCATCTGCATTTCACCAGTTCCAGCATGTCAAAGACAGCGTCTGTTTGGAGCGCACCTCCATCTGTCATAAATCACTTCTTCCCACCACAGCACTAATGGTGGAAAGGTCACATGGAATTTTCTGACACGCTGTTTGTTTGTCATCCATCGGCAAAGGGATGCGCCTGTGTTTATTGGTGCCTCGTGAGCAGCGGCGACCAGATGAGACCCATCCACTGGGCTCTGCGCTAGCATGCTAGTAAAACCACCCAGCTGGTCAGGTTGAGCAATGCTATTTAAAAATATTATTTTGAAAGAACATCGGTTCAAAAAGTTCAATGACAGTCAATCCTGAATGTATTACAAAATGTAAAGTTTCTTAAAACCTCTAATACAAGTTTAAAATTAAAATTGTTTCCTTAAAGGGACATTTCACTCAAAAATGGTGTCATTTACTCACCCTCATGTTGTTACAAACCTGCATGAATTTCTTCTGTTGAACAGTGAACACAAAATAAAATATTTTGAAGAAAGTTGCTGGTAGCCATTGATTTCCATAGTACCAGCAACTGTTTGGTTACCCACAATCTTCAAAATATCTTCTTTTATGTTCAACAGAAGAGAGAAATTCAGCATAAACCAACAAAAAAGCTATTGCAAAAATAGTGTTTGTTTGAGTATTTATATGATAAAAATAAAGTGTTTATATGATAAAAATCATGTTTATGGGTCCAGTCAAATACAAAATAGATCCTTGAGGTAACATTTGCCACTTTTCTCAGGGTTCTTATACCTTACTAGACTTTTTTAGTATAAAGTTTAAAGAATAAACCATATAGTTGAGAGTAATGAGTCATTTTATTGAGTAATTTGTTCACTAGTGGCTTTTGTTAAAAGGATAATTTAACCAAAAATATAACTCCTGTCATCATTTACTCATCCTCATGTAGTTACAAACTTGTATGACTTTCTTTTTTTTTCAGAACACAAAAGAAGAATAAGTTTTTTTTTAAGAACGTCAGGAACCAAATAACATTGGGGGCTGCTGCTTTTCTGTTAGTTTGTTATTTGATTATTAAATATCCTGATGACTTGAGACACATTGCTCTCACAATATCTGGAGCAAAAGAAGAACAGGTTTTTTATGTGCCGTCCAGGAGTCAAAAGAAGAGTCGCTGCCATCCCTTTAACATTAAAAATTATTCACTTCACCTTTAAATCAATGGATGAATAACAACTGGGAACTGCTTTATATAAAAAGACGAAAACAGAGAGGACCAGGCCTGGAGTTTTAGTTTATGTTTTGTGTGCGGCAGTCGTCCGTGAGGGGCTGCCGCTTTTCTGTTGTGTTTGTTTATTTGTGCATTAAATGTCTTTGAATGTTCCCGGTGCCTCCTTCCTTGCCGTAACTAACCGCGTACACTGTATTCAAAGACATTTAATAATCAAATCAACAAACATAACAGCGGCAGCCCCTACGGCATGCCGCACACAAAACATAAACTAAAACTCCAGGCCTGGTCCTCTCTCATCTTCCACTGTCGTCACTCCTCATTTAACCTTCCGGTCCTCCGTGGGACTCGAGCGGTGTTTACAAATTTACTCCACCGCTGCTCCGTTCCCACGGCTCTCGGCCCCGCCCCACTCGCCACAAAGAAATTTTAAGAACCGGGAACAATTAACTGGAGCCTAGCTTGAACATATTTCTCACAATATCTTTTTTTATGTTCCACAAAAGAAGAGTATCCTTTAAACATTAAAAATTATTCACTTCACCTTTAAATCAATGGATGAATAACAACTGAAACCTTTATATAAAAAAAAACATGCCAAACCCCTGGAACTTAGTATTTGCATACGGCATTGGAGAGGTTAAGCGGTGTTTACAAAGCTGAAGGCCGCACTGTAGCAAGATTTCAAACTCATTGAGCTTGCTCACTTTGCATACTAATGTCCAGAGGTAGCTTAAAATCTGTATCTTCCCCCTGTAAATCCAGGCCAGCTCCAGGGCAGAGGGAATCTGCCCGGGCTCCGCCGCTCATGATAACAATACAGCAGCAATTAATGAAAGGCCTGCTAGGGATTTATTACGACGGAGGAGAACAGAATACGGTGCCAGAGATCCTGGACGCTCGACATTTGAATACAGGCCACAAATTATAAACAGTTTCAGCAAATGAAGTGACTGGGTGTCTTTGTTCCACAGGCGTACATCTTCCTATTGCTAGCAAGGAACAGGGCGCTCTAACCACTAGCGTGGCCAGATCTGGGAAAGGAAGTTATTGAAGCCTGGATTTCCTGCTTTCAGCTGTGGCCAAGAACTTGGAGGTTTATGACTCATCTAATGATTCATGGATCAAAGATTGCCTTTCACATGTGTCTGGTCATGGAAAAACTTGCTTGAATAAGAACATACAACATTACAGTATAACTAGATGGCTGATGGGAAGGATATTTTTAGATATAAAGCACAAGTTCTTCAGAATAACTGTTTTTTAAGTAGTTCGGTTCAGACGCCATTTGTATCAACATTAATTTCTTCCTCTGAACTGACTAAGCCCTCCATCTGGTTTGAGTTACAAGGATATAACTTTGAAGCGTTGGAACTGGTCTTGTCTTTTCAGGTTTAACAACAAGCAAAACATGCTCTTGAATTCACAGAAAATCTCTTCTATCAGCAATGTTTACTTTGAGAACACTCCAAAATCAGGCGACAATTAAACTTCAAACCAAAGAGGTCTCTGTGTTTTAAATACTGTGCATGTAAAAATAGCTCCAAAGCATATTAGAGCATTATAATCACTGATAGGCCAAGTCAGAATTTTTTTAATTTGTTTAAATATTACCAGTGGGGGGCAAAACATGAACAGCACTTGCAGGAATGGTCGTCGGGACCAAAGTGCGCTCTGTAGCTGGCAGTCATTTAATGGCAGTTGTCCTGAAGCACATTTACTTACATGACGTCAGTGGCTAAGAGCCAGCTTTTCATTTTGGTGGCAATTTACCTCCGCTTCTTTAAGGGCTTGTTGTTACAACTAAACAGCAGACCACACTCAGTTATTCCCTCGGAGAATCAATTTACCGTGGGTCGTGCTCAGACTCCAGGCTACCGGTTTCTGTTTGTAACACAAGATTAAACGACCACACATTTTTAAAAGTAGTGCATGAACATTTGATTTAGCCTACGTTAGATTAGTAAACATTAAATAAACATCACTCAATTTAAAAATCACAAAATAAATGAGCCTGACCAACTGCAAAGTCTGAGATATGAAAAGTGCTTTGTGTCATAATGAATGCTTCAGTTTCAGCAGAACTATATTCTTCCTCCAATCCAACCAGAAATGTTCAGAGTAACGTGAAAACTAAAAACTGGACCTTGAAATTTAAGGATTGGGAAAAAAATAAGATTTGTCTGTATATACTACACTAAACTATTTATTTTACAATTACTTACAAAGAAATGGCAAGTGACACATTGTAGAAAAATGTGACATTTTGAAGTAGAAAAGTTTTAGAAACATTACATTTTAAATTAATTAAAAAAAATTAAAATTATTTATTTATTGTTTTAAACTACTGTTTACTTAAATAATTTAATTCTTAAATAACTTATTTTAAGAACTTGAGAAAGTGTGATTTTTATAACAACTTATAATAATTTTAGTAGTTTTAGCAATTTAGTAATTTTTATAATAATTTTAGTAGTAATGTTTGTAATCATTTCTAAAAATGTTGGTATACTCTTGTGTTATTAATTTCTTTAACATAATTTAAAAAGTGTTTATAAGCATTCATTTTTGTGCATTATCAAATTATTAAGAAACAGTAAATATTAGCATCATCAGTGCAGGGTATTTGGTATATTCGGTTTTGTGGGCTCTTTTAGTGGGTTGGTCCCGCTCCCTACAAACATGAATGTAAACAACAGCATTCGTGCAGTAATATTTGTGATAAAATACAGCAGTATTTGTGATAAAACTGATGGGAAAGTAAACCAGACAGCTCGTTAAAATACCTCTTAGTTTACACTATTTAGCCATTATTAACAAATGCTAAATTAGTTCATGTTCATTTTAATTAATATAAACAATTCCAACAGAAAAAAAACATTAAAAACAGAACACTTTTCATCTCCTAAATTCATAACTTAATTTAAACGTTAGTTTAAACATGAATTGAGTGAACAGTAAACAATACATGATGGCGGACGTTGATTAGTTTTAAAAGGTCATTGTAGCAGCTGCGGTTCTGATGCTCGCGGTAGCGAGAGCTGCAGAAGAGTCAATCTTTGGTAAGTTTGATGTTAATAACCAACTTTCAACCATTCTGACACATTTCTTTTTTTTCTCTGTCCAACGTATGTTATTCATTTTCTTCAAAAAATCACATTGTGTTACAAACAAAATCAGAGGCTCCATCCAAAGATCATAAATACATCTGTTGAGTTCATCAATCAGGAAAGAGTGACTAATACTTGGGTTTGTCCAAAACGGCATCTGATTATTTATAACAGCTGTTTCCATTACATGAAGAACGCTCTTGTGAGGAGACAAGAATATTGCTGCAAAATATAACATCCTCGTGTAATACGAAATACAGTATTCCTTCTTAACGTTCGCCTGCTATTATGTCAAGTATTAAAAGCAGGACCTTCCAAGGACCTCATATTTTCCATGGCTTTGATTATTTTTTCCCCTCCCGGCGATAATCTTGATTCCTGTTCGACCACAGATATATTCTAATAGGAAATGATGCCTATGAAGAGTAAAACACACAGGACGTGGCTGTTTGTGTTGGTCTGTGTCCCAGCAGAGTTTAGTAGTTCACATTACCCCTGACCACAGAGCACAGCAAAGTCAGTTAGCTGCTTCTAGAAGTGGCAAAGGCACTTTTGTGCGGTTCATTCATATCTGTTGTAGCCTTGTTGAGGTAAACCCTATTTCATAGTGTATCGCCATTATAAACCTATTTGTTCCACGCTGCCCACCGAGTGAACATAAATCACATGCAGTCAATAAAAACATCAACATGTGAGAGAACATACGCCTAGCGAAGCCAAGCACATGTCTGAATTCCTATTGCTTGTTTTTAACGTGCCAGGTGTTAATTCAAGAAAACCGCTCATTAGGATATTGTTCAAAACAACTCTTTAAATGATTCACTAGGATGATGCGATGTTTCCAGCAGGGGGTACAAAAGCAGATCGACAGCAGGTAGACTATTTTGGAAACCATATAGCAGATTTTGATTGAACAGTTTGTTAAATTGTTTCCATCAGTCATTCGTACACAAATTTCAAAACGGACTGTTAGCAAACATCCCACACGGGAACATAAAAAATACAAACTGAGGAAATGCTATTGTTTAGCATGCAGGATGTCAGTCAGACGAGAATATTCTCCAACTTTTGGTCTTTCAAAAGAAACTTCTTACAAACACTTCGATGGTGGTTAACAGAAATTGGCGACTCAAATATGAAGCGATTTAAAATGCCATTGATGAGCTATAGGAACAGATATCTTATCTGAAGCATACACGGGCCATATGGTGCCACAGCCGCTGCCGCCTGTTGCTGGCATAACAATAGCCCGGCCTGGACAGCGAACAGCGGACACGGTATTAGCTTGGATTCCCTGATCAGTAAACGCAAGAGCATACGATCATATTTACATTTTTTCCCTTACAGGTGCAGAAAGGGTCTAAACCAGATGTCTGCTTGAGCACAACACTGTTTGCCTTCTACAATTCAACAGCCTCACACACACTCCTCCCCGGCTCAGCAACAGGAAAAACAATAGGTTCTCTCTGTGCGCTCCCATTCCCCCACAATCCTCCATTCCCAGAGGTAACCCAATCCACTATGTCTGAGCAATGCACCTATTCTCTTCTCATTTCACAACTGAAAGACTGCTTTCTTCCTGAGCCACGCCGGAGAGAACCACTGAAACAGAAAGTATTGAAATTAATGTTTTTCCCTCCCGATTCAAATTCATTATTTATGGTCAGTGACATGCGATTTTCCTTAACAGAGTTTGTAGCCCTATTATTAAAAAGGGCAATGCGGTACTTTTGGAAGCTAAACACAGCTTCAAACAGCCTCATTTGAAAAGGAAGCAGTAGGAAAATCAGCTTCAAAAGTTTTCCCGGTTGTGTTTTGGTAATTAATAACTTTTTAAAATTCCATTGTATGTAATACATACTCAAAGCACATTTTATATCTACACAAATAATGAAAGGTGCAGTGTGCGAAATGAAGATCACCAGCAGCCTGCATATATCTGCCAATGCTGTGAGCAACATTTAAAGTTCATAGAGAATCTATTTCTCATTCATAAATAATAATAATATATTAATAACACAGTAACGGCACATAACTTACAAATCACTCAGACAACACAAATTAGCTATACCTCCAAACAGCACACTAAAATAAAGTGTGAAACTATGTAATCATTGCATCAAAAAATATTTCTAATCCGATTGCATGGTTTCTTTTTTGATATGCCATCGGATGTAGCTACTGCGCACTTTGATAAGGTTCCTCTGTTTTCGAACCATCTGATCAAGAGTCAGATGTTCGACATCAAGTGATGGGTTCAATGTGAGACAATGTTTCATTCTCTAACTTGAAAATGTCAAGCAAGCGTGTATTCAACAGGTCTACGTGTGAGCACAAAACACTATGGCTATTTTACACAGCTTCTCATCACTGTGATAGTGTATGTCAGGGGTTAGATCTGATAGAAGTCAATCTGTTTACTGTAGTACATGATAATGGCCCAGTTAGAGGACACAAACAACACATTGTGTCGCTCAGACCCTTCTTTATAAAAGGGCCAATGTGAAATATGAGACAATAATTAACTGCAAGAAAAGAGGTCTTTACCCCAAAACACACAATAGAGGAACTTGTTTCCGGTTAAGAATTAAAGTCCAGAACAGGGTAAGGGAGAGCAGTGTTAAAGTTTTGCATTAGAAAGACAAGAAATATATAATAAAACAGCTACTGTTCTTACAGTACACTGTAAAATGTGCAGTTGATACCTTAAGCTATTTCCACCTGCGCTGTAATCAGTTTGTTTCCATCCACTTACAATCATTTTTGTCATTTCTACAAAGTATGTTGTGATCTCATGTGGTCAAAACAGTTAAATGGATTGCAGATTTTGGCATCACTGATTTACTTAGTGCTATAAAATGTGCTTAACTGTTTTTAGTTTCCACCAAAATAAGTTTATACCGTTAAAAACTGTAATACATCATTAGGCTTTCACGAGCTTCCTGGTGACTAATACTAAGTTACAGTTTATTACAACAGTAAGGTTGTATAATGGATTAATCATAATTAGCTTGATTATATAGAATTCATGAGCTAAAAGTGAAACTCACAGCTTGCTTTATTTTGGGGTTTTTGCAGCTGGAGGTGTGAATGAGGAACAGAGGCATGTGTGATTTCATAATGAATGAATTCGCAAAAGGACAGTGAAACGGCTAAAAACACTGTAGAATGATAATCTTTACGTAATTAAGTAAAAGCCTGGATAGTTAGTGGAGTTGTTATTAAAGCTAGTCACTGATGAAGTGCTAAGCTAAGCTACGCCGTCCCGCTGTTACTATCGTTACGTTCATAGTTTCGTTCCTTGTGATGAAACAGCGTTTCTAAATAAGTGGCTTTAAAACACACACAGTAACTGACAAACTGTGTTTTAACCTGCATTGTCGTTTATAAAGCCCAAATACGACGCGCCGAGGCACGACGTTACTCCATAAGAAACAGGGCGGGCAAATCCCAACAAAGGAAATGACAGAGGAATAGCATCCAGATTCTCCCATATAGTCTTTCTCAAACGAGCTGATACTTTAAAACAATGTCAACAACTGCTAGAATTGCGTCTAGCAGCTTTGGACAAATGAAAGGGATACTTTTACAATTGCACAACAACAGTGAAGTAAAGTTTCTCCAGAGTGCCAAGTCTGGGAAGTTCGCAGGGCTGCTGTTTGTGTTTTTAAAATAAAAGACACAAATATTAAAGCTCACAGATGTGATGCATTTTCCGTCTCGTTCTGTGTGTGTGTGTGTAAATAACGAAGCGACCACTGGTCAATAAAGACGCCAAGAGTTTACGTAAGTCGGTTAAATAAAGAGAAGAAAAGTCAAATGTGTACTTACGGGTGAGATGTGAATAGAAGCTGGTGAATAAACGCCAAAGATGCGCGAGCAACAAGTCTCTCCGCGCTATATTTGTGCTCCGCTCCGAAATGTGCAGCGTAGCCAACTATGGAGGAGAAAACAGCAACATTTGGATCCGTCATCTTGTCCAAAATTCTTTTCATGCAATAATCAACGTCCAAAAAAATGTTCCCCCAAAACGACGCGTATTGTTTCTGGTGTAAATATACAGCACTTACTGCAGAGCACGAGCGCGCAAGGTCAGCTTCTTTAGCAAAAATGTGAAAAATGTCAAAGATTTTCGTGCTATGTCAGATTGAGTCAGTGACAAAGTGAAAGCACCCTGTTGCTGCTGCAGCGTCGAACTACATAAATCCCATTGAAAAGATACTTTGAGCCCGACCCCTCTTGTTACATGCCTATCAATAGTCATAATCGCGCAAAACACTTTTGCATTTGCTCGTCTGCTTTAAATTAATCCATAAAATCGTTTGCTCTTAAGCCGTCAAGGGCTAATTACCTTAAAACTTACCTTAACGTCCGCTTTATTTATATCAAAATTTAAGTTCGGCCCCTTTGTTTTGTTCTAGTGTGGGTTTGTATAGTTTTTTGCAAACTGTGTAAAGTTATTCTTGTGTTTTGGGGCCGGCCGGGAATGTGTCGGGAATCTCCGCCGCACCGATAGAGATGCGAAGAATGCTCGGAATGAGAGCAGGAATGAAATGAACGCGAGCCGCGTCGAGTTTGCAGCAGGGCGGAGCCAGAGGGTGGCGTCATCCCGCAGCTTCTCCCACATCCATGGGGATGACCTCACAGGACGCGTCCGAGCCGTCCTCCAATGGGAGACAGCGCTGGCTTGTTTATACTTTCTTCTAGCCCACTTGTTTGCAACCTATTGATGGGATGCATGTAATAATAGCACTTTCGAGGTTTTAATGGCTCGCCGTCTTTACTGTTTACGCCTTTATTGAGGTCAAATGAATATAATAAAATAGTTCATCATATTAAAATAATTTTATGAACAGAAAGCTCAAAAGAAAACGCATTTATTTGAAATAGAACTCTTTTGTATCCTTATAAATGTCTTTACTCCCACTTTTGATCAATTTAAAGCATCCTTTCTAAATTAAAGTATACACTTCTTCTTCTTCTAAATCGTATGTACCCCTAACGTTTGAATGGCAGTGTATTGCAGCTTCCTTCCACTAAAATATTTAGCAGCACTATTGCTGTCAACATTGATGATAATAAGAAATGTGTGCTGAGCTCCAAATCAGCATATTAGAATGATTTCATATTAGCATATTAGAATGATTTCATATTAGCATATTAGAATGATTTCATATTAGCATATTAGAATGATTTCATATTAGCATATTAGAATGATTTCATATCAGCATATTAGAATGATTTCATATTAGCATATTAGAATGATTTCATATTAGCATATTAGAATGAGTTAAAAAATCATTTTTGAATTACATTTTAAAATATATCAAAATATATAACAGCTACTTAAATAATTGTAATGATGCTTAACAATATTACTGTTTTTTTTCTGTATTACTGTAAAAACATTTTTTCTATATATATTTTGACCTGTAGTGTTTTTTGGGGGGATCGGGGGACCAAAAGTCATAATTGTCCTTCACAATGTAAATGCAATGTATGCTGTTTATACTGTTTGTGATTCGCACCTTTTTAAGAGTCACTGTGGATGTTGACAGCAATGCATTCGATCCTCTCTGAGATTCACAGGCTTCTCTTTGATCATGTCAAAGTAACACAATAAAAGTACAACGTACATAAAATAGCCTCCTTGAAGCCCCCAAAGTTTAATTACTAGTGAATAATGACTTTTGCTTAAGTGCAGTGCTTCCCTTTGCCCGCTGTATCTGCAATATCAGCACCACGTCTGCTTTCCAGGGCGGTCTTATCTTATCCGCCGCTTCTCATCCTCGCGAATGGTGTCTGTTCCTTCAATACCAAACTATTAAGCATCAAAAGGGAAGGCTTATCTATGCAAATCCAGCTAGCCCTGGAGGAGCCAGCCTGCCCCTTCGGCTCGGCGCAGAGCTCCAGCACCTGAGTGCAGTCACAGCAGTGATTCATTCACCGTCATGGGTCATCTGCCAGAAGGGTTTCACAAGCTCCTTGTTAAACATTAGCTCCGTGTATCCAGGAAGCCTCAGCGAAGGATCCCGGCATAATAGAGGACTGTAAATGGCTTCATAGCCTTACATCAAAGCCTGTTTTCATTGCCTTATCTAAGAGCTGAGCTGCCCTAACAGATTGGATTGTGGAAAGCAGCCATATGAAAATCCCTCAATGTGAACCCAGGTGGAAATGTCGTTTGTGAAAAACAATGCCAAAGCAAATTGCTACCGTTAAACACAGAAGGAGTACTGTAGGTCTTTGAGCCGCCATGCTCAGCTAGCAACATTAAAGGCCGCGTTCGGCTCTTTGAGGAACAAGTACATCAGTCAATAATGCATTTACAGATTTTTGGCAACACAAAATCCAAGTAAATCAATTTCGCTGTTGGCTAAAGTAGCTTTAAATCGTCTCGCCGTAGTGCAGAACGTGGATCTGCGGATGTCACAGACAATTTAAGAATCACACACGGCCTGTAAACGTATGGATGAGATTACATTTTTCACGATGGCATGGTTGAGCTGCACACAGATAAAATGATAAAGTGGCTCATTTGAGAAACCAATAAGCACTCCAGCTTCATGCAGCATTCTGCACTCTGATTCAATCAATTTCATACAAGGTACAATTGAGCAATATTCTTGCAATCCCTACCAATGCCCGAGGCTGATCATTCAACCGTGGTTTGATGTATTACAAACAATATGAGAACTTACGCAATTTGGCGGAGCCTTGGCCTAGTTAAGAAACTACGCTATGCATGTGATGGCTCACTGTAACACTGAGTTTGTTAACTTACACCTGACGTTTGTTATAAAAAGACACGATTATACAGTGGCTCAAACTAAGAATATTATTAGATAAAAATTTATCTAATACTGCCGTCTAATTATTTTGGTAGTGGCTCACACCGGCAGAGACCCTCCGGCAAAGAAAGAGGGAGCTGTAAACAAATCAGAGGCTGGATGATGTTTACCCTAAATAAAACACACTCTCAGGTGTCTACCTCCATTGTCACACACACACACACACACACACACACACACACACACACACACACACACACACACACACACACACACACACACACACACACACACGCAGGCCTCTCCATATGCTCAAACAGCCAGTGCACACAAACAGAGCTCACCTGAATTAACACTGGGTGTGGCTAGAGAACAAAGCACCTGATGCACAGCGGAAACCTGAGAGTGCCTGTGTCAGAGAGGAGCTGCTGGTAAAGCAGGGGTAAATAACATGCTAAACTCAGGACATTCAATGCAGATTCTGCTTTTCATAAACATGGATTTGTCAATATAAAAATTTCTGGGATTTGTACAACTTGATTTCGCCATAAACAAAAGATAAATAAGCTAAAATGTGAAAGTAGAATTTTCACTTGATGTTGTTAATCAATGTACCATTTAGTTTACTCACAAAAAAGACAACCTTGGAAGACTTTGATGCTTATTATGATTTATTTTGAAAATATGCATCATTTCAGTTATTTACAAAAACAAAACAGATAGAGAAGATTCAATAAAACAGAAAAATGATAAAACCACACCTTTAAAAATGCACTCTGAATAAATGACATTATCATCTAATCTTTGTCAAAGTAGGTAGAGCTTACATGTAATAATTTCAGTCTATAATTATTTTTTTATTATTATTAAATGTAATGCAAGTGCTCAAGTATGACTAAAATCCCACCAGTCCAGTTTTTCTGAAGTTGGGTGTTGATATTTGTGCACTTGCTCTAGAACACTTCCCTTTGGCCAAATATATTTACCTGAAGTACCTGCGATGACTGAGATCTGAAGTTTATATTTCATATATTGATAGATTTCTTATATCAGTTAATATCAGTTATCAGTTAATGGTCACAACATGGACACAAACACACAGAATTATAATAATTCAAATAAAATATATAGTATGGTTAATATTTTAATTGCTCATATTATTAAATAGTTTAATTTCATTTTACATTTTTATGATTGATTTATTCTTCTTTTTTTGACAACGCACAAACCCCAGTTTGGAAAAACCTGCCCTGAAAGACAATTTGTATTTAATCCTTCAAATATGTGATCCTGCACCCCAAAACCAGTCATAAGGGTAAATTTTTTTATTGAGATTTATACATCATCTGAAAGCTGCATAAATAAGTTTTCCATTGATGTATGGTTTGTTATGATAGGAACATGATCTTTAATTAATATCCTGATAATGTTGGGCATAAAAGGAAAATGGATAATTTTGACCAATGTATTTTTGGCTATTGCTACAAATATACCCCTGCGACTTAAGACTGGTTTTGTGCTCCAGGGTCACATATTTGATTATGCATCATGAATATTTGGACTGAGGAATAAAGATTGCAGCCCAGCTGTAACTTTATAATGTTCTGGTCCCCAGATATACTTCTTGGTCTCTTCTTCAATGTAAATGTATAGATCTTTCTACCCGGCAGAAAGACAGATTGCGTAGAAAATATGAACTCACCGTTCCTCTCTGCACGGTTTGAGGTGTCATTCACAACGGCAGGAAACACAAATGATGCAGGACGAATTACCTGCCAAAAGTCTAACACATGAAGTGATAGTTCACTTAAACATGAAAATTCTGTCATCATTCACAAACCTGTTTCTAAAAAAGAATGAGAATGAAGAAAGAAATTCATACGGGTTTGGAACAACATGAGGGAGACTAAACAATTGAATTTCAATTTTTAGATAAACCATAAGGTTAAGTGGTTTGTTCATATAATAAAGCAAGCTTATTTACAAAGATACTCTTTAGTTAATTAGATACGAGGCACAATGTTTAGTTGCAGGGGCTTAAACGAACATTAACAAACACGTGAAACAAGCTGTAGCTCCTTTGCTTGATTGAGCGTCTTTTCCATGTCCATTATCAGCGGTGTAATCTGATGTGGGCAGATAAAGCCCCAAAGGCCTCATTCGTGTGTGTGTGCGCACTTTGAAGGCTGGAGTGTGTCAGCCTTTGTGCTCCAGGGGGCTAGAGGTGGAGCAAGGTGGTACGGCTCTGGTTTAGTTTACTTCGCTGTTGCCCTGTGACCTCACGTAATCAGGGGCCCCTGCGAGGCCAGGTGCAGAGCAGACCCGGCCTATTCACAGCCTCTCTACAGAGCTTTACCAAGAGATAAGGGCCGCGTCAGCCAGAACCACTCACTGATAACAACACAGAGCTTCATTTCAATCGAAGCATGGGGCGACGGGGGGAAAGAGGTCCTGGTTAAATCAAAGCCCCACATAGGACTTTTTCATCAGATTTTCCTCTTTAATGGTAATGACTTTGAAATTAAGCACTTTCAATTAAATGAAAACACAGAAGCAACTTAAAGAAGATGCCAGCGTGGAAAATTTGTTTTTAACTGCGTCCAGCTGGAAACGAATTGCACGTTGAATTAAAATGCGTTTTGATAACATGCCGGCGTGGACAAAAGAGCTTCAGTATTATGCTGGACGCATTCCAGTTGTGGTTCAAATATGAGACGGAATACTGTATATATGGAGTCGCCACCTTGTGGTCAGTGCTGGGGCCTCACAAAGCATATACTGTATTTCTAACACAATTTAAAAAATAAATACATAAAAAAAGCTGAAGGCTGTGAACGTATTTGAAATCATTGGGGGAATGTGTTTGGCACTGGTCAACAAATAAAATAATTAATCAGAGGGACAGGAAGCTGTGTACGCATGCCATTACTTTAAACAAAGAATTCATTACTGAGAAATGTTGATTAAATGCCTGATATTGTTGATGTTGCTTTTCATCAGATTCCTCTCTTGAATGGCAGAGTAATAACTGACATGCAAAATTGCTGTGGAAATAATGTTATCAAAATTTAATTAAAATAATTTTGATGACAAACAAAAGAAGGAAATATTTTGATGCCCGACAGCTTATTTAGATTTTGCGGTATGGGAATTACATGTAATTACAAGTATTACATGGAATAATAGAACCTATTCATAAACAAATAGTCACTTTAAAAGAAACCAGATTTTTATATTTACTCAAGTAAATATGAGCAAGTCGGCCTCGAGATGTCAATTTGCTCTGAAACAGGGATTCCCTAACTTCTTTTGTCAGCTGAATCCTTTTGGCCTAATAGCTTTGCTTGAAATAGGCTTACCTGAGATGGCTGGGATTAATTCACGCACACACACACGCACACTCACACTCACACACACACACACACGCACACGCACACACACACACACACACGCACACACACACACACACACACACACACACACACACACACACACACACACACACACACACACACACACACACACACACACACACACACACACACACACACACACACGGTTTTCTGATGTCAGTAATTTAAAAGCTTTTATTTTATATATATATATATATATATATATGCAATTCTAATATAAAACTTGTTTCTTTTAGAGTGGTTATTTGTTTATGAATAGGTTATATATGTAACACTGAATTCTCAAACCATGAAAGCTAAATAAGCTGTCAGGCATCAACATATTTGCTTCATTTGTTTGCCATCAAAATTATTTTAATTAATTTTGATAACATTATTTCCACAGCAATTTTGCATGTCAGTTATTACTCTGCCATTCAACAGAGGAATCTGATGAAAAGCAACATCAACAATATCAGGCATTTAATCAACATTTCTCAGTAATGAATTCTTTGTTTAAAGTAATGGCATGCGTACACAGCTCCCTGTCCCTCTGATTAATTATTTTATTTGTTGACCAGTGCCAAACACATTCCCCCAATGATTTCAAATACGTTCACAGCCTTCAGCTTTTTTATTTTTAGTTTATCATTCTCTAAAAAAATTCTTAACGCCAGCTTATTTATATTTTACGGTATGGTAAAGTATTGTTGTATCTATTCTCTAGATCTTTACATTTTCTAACGTAAATGTGGGCAGTCCTCATGCAAAACTCGCTGTCACAATATTCAGATGTTCTGGATGGTGGCCAAAGCCTTTGCAATGTGGTTGCTGGGATGTACCGGTTGGTTGCTAGGGTGCTGCGGGTGGTTTCTAGAAGGTTGTTTACTGGTCCAAGTGAAAACAGCTCATCAGCCAGCACTTGAGTCTTCAATATAAGGGATATTGTCGCTTGAAAAATCAATCGCACACCTCTCCTCAACAAGTTGCTTTTTGCGGTATAATACATGTCGACAATACAGTATTTAATAGTGCATATGCACTGTGACAGCGGCATAAGAAATCCATCTATGTTCTGTGAGGTTTTGAGATGTCACTGTGTTACAGTAACACCACTCGCTGCTGTGCTCTGGCTGAGAACCAGGAAGAGCACTAGTCTCCAGGCAACAGCTGAGGTTTTTGATGTCCAAATGTTTGTGGACTAAATGTCTCTTTAATTCAATTCTGTAATGCAGTGTTTGAAGATCTGGATCAATGGCTACTGCCTTTGATGGTCCTCCTGGTACTCAGAGGCATGTCATTGTGACAATCCCACACTGCGGGGACGCAACACATAAAGCTATGATCATATTCTGCTGCTGATGTTGCTCTAAGAGAGAAAGGAGGGGGGTTTAATAGCCAATCCTTGCCAGAAAAGGATTAGCCACACATGCTATACGACAGACCAGCACGCTGAAAGGGGCACATCATATTGTTCTTTTTTGTCCTCCCTATTTCGGAGAGCATGCTATTAGGTTAATGTAAGAGGAGCACAGTGAAATGTGAAAAATTAGGTTTCTAATGACAGTCCGTTCATCATTGTCACTTTACATGTATTTAAACATCATCGCAAGTCTCTAAAAAGGCATGAATTTGGTGAGAAATGATTTAATTAAGCAACTTATTTCCATTTTATTCTAGCAAAAACCCTGAATGGTGAGGCTCAACAAGACTTTTCATAAACAAACAGGACCTGTCAAAGCTATCTTAAATTGGAAATAGCTTCTGGCATAACTTATCCATTAAATATGATTAAAACCAGATGTGAGGGCTGATTAGATCAGTGACACAGGGCTACAAAAATGGCACAAAGTGGGTTTTAGCGACTACATTAACCACAGCAGGAGCAAAATGATCAAAATGTTTTCTTACCAGTTCATTTACATGTTTTTAAAGCAACATATTTTCCATGTTTAAGCAATAACATACAAGAGGTTGTGCTATATTGTGAATATAGACATGGTTAATGATGTTCTCCCTCCACGTATTTTAAAACAAATTGTCGACTCGGTTGGACCTAGTTTGGTGTCGTTTCTGAATAAATGTCTAGTTTCAGGGACTATACCTGATAGCCTCAAAGAAGCTACTGTGACACCTCTTCTTAAGAAATCTTCTCTTGATACTAGTAATTTTAATAATTTTCGACCCATCTCAAATCTTCCGTTTATTACAAAAGCACTGGAGAAAACTGTGTTCATTCAGCTACAGTCTTTCCTTAGTGCAAATCATATTTTTGAAACCTTCCAGTCTGGTTTTAAGCCTCTGCATAGCACAGAGTCTGCTTTACTACGGGTCCTTAATGATACTTTGTTGGCGACTGACTCTGGTGACTATGTTATCCTAATTCTGTTAGACTAAGGGTGAATCCGATTTCTCTGTCTTACCCCTTCCCCTTCCCCTACCCTTCGTCTCACCCCTAGCCCTTGTCCCTCGAAACCGAGTGGTAAGCGCTAGGGGTGAAAACATACCCCTATGAAATGAGACGCCACTTGGTTACTGTTACGTCATCATACATCGTCGCTAGCTGGCTGCTACGTCACCAGAGGCGACAAGTGTTGATTGCAAACTCTCCGTCTAAAAGTGTGTGAATGTCGATTGCGTGGGTTTTAGTGATGTTTTCTCTAGTCAGAGAAATGCGGGACTGTTGTGCAAATCAGCAATGTAACATTAGCTTGGAAAACTAGCCATTTTAAAAACGTTTCAATTAAGAACATGGTTGCAAATATATATGTACAGGACTGTGTAGAGCACAAAACAAGACCTGTCGTAATTTTTAAATCAATTATTTAAGCCGAAAATACTTACATTTATGGGACTCTTGATGATCTGGCCGCAGTGTGTTCTGGGTACCCCTTGGTTTCAAGTAAGCTCGCGAAAATGCTTGGTTTTAAGGGGTATCTACCCCTTCCCCTTAGCCCTACCCCTTGATCAAAACGAGAATTGGGACAGCCCTTACTCTCACGTGAACGCGCAAAACTAAGGGGAAGGGGTAAGGAGAAGGGGTAAGACAGAGAATTGGGATTCACCCTTAACCTCGGCTTTTGATACAGTTGATCATAAAACTCTTTTATCTCGACTAGAATATTTTGTGGGCATCCAGGGAACTGTTCTTAGCTGGTTCAAATCATATTTAACAAATAGAAGTTTCTCTGTCAGATTGGGTCAATTTTTCTTCATTGCCCGCTAAACTTTCCTGTGGAGTGCCCCAGGGTTCTATTCTCGCACCCATTCTTTTTTCTTTGTATTTACTTCCTTTGGGCTCTATTTTCAGAAAGCATGGTGTATCATTTCATTGCTATGCAGATGATACCCAAATTTATCTACCTCTGAAACTAAATAAACATGCTGGTCTGGAATCTCCTTTTGCATGCCTGGATGAAGTGAAAACATGGTTTTCTCAATTTTTTTATTTTTGAATGAATCAAAGACAGAGGTTATAGTCTTTGGCCCTAGTGAAAACTCAGGGAGCAGAAGTATCGATCTGGACTACCTTGCTGCTTTTACTTCTTCCTGTATTAAGAACCTAGGTGTTTTCTGGGATCAGGGTCTTAAATTTGATAAACAAATAAATGCGGTTATTAGTTCCTGTTTTTTTTCAGCTGCGCCTTCTCTCCAAAATTAAATATTTTCTCTCTGTGAAAACTTTAGAGATTGCTATCCATGCGCTCATTACAACTCGCTTGGATTACTGCAACTCTCTCTATCTCGGCATTTCTAAATCTTCCATCGCTTGTCTCCAATTAGTACAAAACGCAGCTGCTAAATTCCTCAAAGGACAACGTAAATTTGATCATGTTACTCCAATTCTGAAATCGTTACATTGGTTACCTGTGCATCTTAGAATTGAGTTCAAAATTCTTCTCTATGTTTTTAAATCTATAAATAATCTGGCAGCGAGCTATTTATCTGATCAACTTTATCCATACAATCCTACTCGAAATCTCAGAGACTTCTCTCTGTCCCCGGATCACGGCTAAAGCATAGCACGGATAGAGCCTTTGCTGTGGAACAGCCTTCCAGCCTACATCAGATCGTCACAGTCTTTAACTGTTTTCAAATCATCTCTTAAAACCTATTTCTTTTCTTTGGCTTTTTATTCACTGTGAGTTTATGGTATGAATCTGTGGGTTGTCCTGTGTTTTATGGTTTTGTTTGTTTAGCACTTTGGTCAGCCGTGCTTGCTGTTTTTAAATGTGCTATATAAATAAAACAAACTTGAATCTTGAAACTTGTTAATGGTCTGTGTTAGGTTTACGATGTGCAGCTGAATGTCTGCATTCCCTTTAGCCATGACTGTATTCACAAACAGTTACTTCATATTAAAACCAAACCCAAAATCACAAAAATATTTTATCAAAGTGGTCATATGATGATAAATCATTTTTCTTTGATGTTTTTAGACAAAATATCAAAAATCTTTATGTGTTATGAACATATGGTGTAGCTCAAAACTGCCTCCCCAATTCAAAAAAGAGCTGTTAAACTGTGTAAAATATAGATAATATAAATATATAGTGAGAAATATATTTTACTAGGGGTGTAATTGTACACAAATATGACGGTTCGGTACGTACCTCGGTTTTAATATCACGGTTCGGTCTGATTTCGGTACAGCAGGGGAAAAAATAAACCTTTTATGTTTTTCTTTTTTTTATAAACAGTGGTTTACTGAACAAGTTGCTCTTTCTTTAAATACATTCAGTTATAGTTAAAATGTTCTTAGTGATAAAATCTACCTCAGCTTATGCTTAAAACTATAGAGAGCCCTTTTACATTAGGTTACAATTAGGCCTAACAACTTAATCCAAACATAAATTTAATTACTATTTATTTTTAAATAGATGATCAACACTCAACTTAAAAATAATATGTAAATAGCACATAATGCAGTTTTTAAATGAACTTATAAATAATACAATTCTATGCTATTTGCTATTCTATGCATGATTTTAGCATAGCTGAATGCTGTATCAACCAATCAGTATACATTTCATTAAAAAGGGGGTTTAAACACACTAGCCCATTGCAATTTATGTCCTACCAGCACAAGCCCCTTGTTAATATAATTTCACACGAAAAAAGCTTCAAAAGCACTCTCTGGTGGGAATAAATGCCAGAGGCCTTCTAATAATCCTCTAAAGACACTGCTTAGATGCTGGAATCAATTACTCATAATGACCAGGATCTTTAGTACAAATCAATAGAAGCTCAGATCAGATGCTTGGCCAGGGAGAGTCAGGCATTTAGCAGCTATTTCAGTGGCTCCTCGCCTCACCCTTTTGTATTTGTGAGTAAACAGCGGTTCTGGCTCGGTGAAGCTGAAACGAGCTCGTGGTCTTCTTTGATACTATGAAGGGAGGGATCAGAAGGAAACTCAGGGGAAGGTAATTGCAGCGGGCTGCTAATGGTGGGGACACCACTATTCAGGACACCTTCGTGCAGGACGCTCGATTGCACAGGTGTTCTTCTCTGTTATTTTTGCTCTCAAAGGCGCTTGTCTGATGAAGACACACTCGCCACTTAATCCCCTACTTCTAGTGATAATGGGGCGGCAGAAAATGTGTCAGAATAAAGGTTTATCGAAAGGCAATTGTTGCAGACTCTCCTAAACACATGCTTCGTATTTAACACCAGCACTTAACACCAGCCAAAGTATATGACAGGAGTACATTATTTTTCAAAACACTTCATACGCCGGACAGGCTTTAATGTGGGTCTGCAATTTAGAAGCTTCAAGGAAAAAAAAGAATAACAATCAGACAACCTACAATTTTTTAGGACTGCTCAGATACTTCTGTGCTTCTCAGTATGAGATTTTCTGTGGAATTACTAAATAAAACTGCTTTCTACACTGGACCACACTGTTCCTTTTTGCGTCACAATAAGTAGTCATTTTAAACAACTACCAACCCTTAAAGTAATTTGAGTTTTGCCAAAGTAGTTACTAAAGCAGATTTTGTGCATGGAAAAATGTGCTGTGATGATCGACAGAAAGCTGCTTGGTTTGAAAAAGACTACTGAGTGAGCTGGGATTTATATACACTACACTACTGACAATGGACCTTTTTTTCCTCTGCAAAATCTCTCAGAAATATTGCTAAAGAAACATTGTGATCTGTAGACTGAATGTATATAGCTGAATGTTCACAAACACCTTGAAATGAGTGAAATGTGTCTAAATAAACAGAACAGGCCTCAAACATGCATTTATGAAACATTGAGCTAAATTAATTTGTGCAACCTAAAAAACATTCTTGCTTAATCATAGCATTACGTTTGATATGTAAGAATGTGTTTATGAATGATAGTCACAGAAATGTGTTCAGCTTGTGATTTATGAATGAGGCCCAATGCCATAATCACCTTGTCAGGTGGCTGCCGCGCGTTCACGAATTTCATCAAAAATATCTTAATATATGTTCTGAAGATAAACGAAGGTCGTACGGGTTTGGAACGACATGAGGGTGAGTAATTAATGACAGAATTTTCATTTTTTGGGGTGAACTATCCCTTTAAGATAACAAATGCATATATGATTTTATGAATATCTATAAAAAAAATTTTTCTCCAAATTGCTAAAAACGTTTTTTCCTCCTTGGGCATCTGTCAGATCTTCACCACACTGCACACGTCATCATTAGACCATGCTGGTAAATTAATTTAATTTTAGAATCAAATAATTTTGACAAAACAATAAATTGCTAAAAAACTAAACTGCTATTTCAAGTGAAACATGAAGACTTTAATACCAATCCATCACATGGCCCATTGGTGCTTGAACTCCGACGATTGCCACTTGTGTCTATATTTATAACTTATATGCTTATTATATACAACTTTTAGAAATGGTTTAATGAAGCAACACTATATGCAGGACATGTCAAGGTAATTAAATACTGATTACAAACACTACTGGGGGCAGTCGTGGCCTAGTGGATAGAGCGTTGGAGTTGTAATCTGAGGTTGTGGGTTCGAATCTCAGCTCCGGCAGGAATTGTCCACGACTGAGGTGAGACCCTTGAGCAAGGCACCGAACCCCCGACTGCTCCCCGGGCGCCGCAGCGTCGGCTGCCCACTGCTCCAGGTGTGTGTGCACTTGGATGGGTTAAATGCAGAGAACACATTTCACTGCTGGTTATACTCTGTATAATTGTGTATGTGACAAATAAAGCTCATCTGAGCTTAATCTTATCTTACAAATATTCCATACAAGCAGTGATTGACAATCAATGGAAAAGTTGTTTTGCTTTGTGTGAGTGTGATATTCCTCTTCTTGGGATGGTTCTCCATTTAAGGTACACAGGAAATAGTGGTGATGTCATAGGGTGTTCATTTTTTAATCACGCTGGCTTAAACCTCTACAGTGAAAAAAATATATATTTCAGCGACCTTCAAATTCAATATTAATTTGAATGTACATGTTACAGAAATGTTCTTAATACAGAAACAATCTTCTGCATTGGCTCCAAAAGCCTGATTGTTGTCAATCCACTTTAAGACAGCTTTATATTTTTTTAATTACATTTTTATTCTGCTATCATAAAAATATATAAATGTATGCATTTGGTAGATGAATCCAAAGAATACAAGTGACTTATATTGCATTTGGGCAGACAATTTATCAGTTCATGCATTCCCTGTGACTCAAATCCATGAGCTTGGCATTGCTAATACTGATACTGATACTGATACTGATACTGATACTGATACTGATACTGATACTGAGCTCTTCTCAGACAGAGTGGAAAACCATTACAGCAAAAATAGCCAAAATAGAGTGACCAAAGCAATTTAGAAAAAAAGTACATGGACATTCATATCACAATACATTGATATCACATTATATTCCACATATTTATATATTTTCCATAACCATATTCATCATAAAATAATATATCTTTTTAAATCATCTTACAGAGTTAATAAATATACATACTCAATTTCAAACATGAAAGAAATACAAAAACAAAAAACATATGTACTGTATGTATATATAGCAAGACGATACTGATAAGAATGTGATGTGTTTGTATTGAGCATTCTGGTAGTTTGATGAAATCGAAACATCTCTGTCTGGCAGAGCTTCTCTGTCACTCCACGTTCCTGTACTTGGTGAAGAGGTTGTAGATGACTCTTAGTGTGGACTTGAGGTCACAGTTGACAATGTCTGAGGAGACACAAAAGATATGATCATGATAATGGTATGTCATACAGATTGTTCATTTCAATATGAAACATCATCTTCCCTCTCTCAACATGCCTGGCATCTCAACTGCTAATGTCAAGTGCTGCTTCTAAAACACATTAACAACTAAATGTTCACTTTCTTTGAAGAAAAATGTGCACTGTCACCATATTGGAGCAAATGATTCAGTATTCCAATAGTTGACATTAAATACTTTTAAAAAGTTGAAAGTGTCCTGCAGTGTGACAAGTTACACTGAAACTGACCACTCTTAAGTTTGGGGACCAAATCTCACTATAACTAACTATTAACTATGACTTTGAACTCCTAATTACTGCTTATTACTTAGTTAGTAAGGCCGAGGTTAAGGTTAGGTATGGGATAGGATTAGAGGATGTAAAATATGATCATGCAGAATAAGGCATTCATTAATGTGTGCTTTATAAGTACTAATAATCAGCCAATATGTTACAAATATGCATGCTAATAAGCAACTAGTTAATAGGGAGAAATAGTCCTTAAAATAAATTGTTACCCTAAATCTAAAAGTATTTAAACAGCACTGTTGTGCAACCAGTTTTCTTTATTTTAGTCACACTACACGGAATAGAAAATGTGAAGAAGAAAAACTATTCACACCGCAAGACCATGTTGAAATAAACCAGTGAGAGCAAAAAGTTTGAAAATTGCGGTAACTACTGTAGTTACAAAATATACACTTATAGAGAAATATTAAAATAATATCTTTGTTGATTAAAATATATAACTGTGGCAGCACCAAGTGTCAACCTTTCATCCGCCAAGCCATTGCTAAGGTGTTCTGAGTGGTTTTTACGATAGATATATTTAGGTCGTTTGTCGTTTGTCAATACTGTAGTGATGTACGAGGGCCCAAGTAAAAAGAGTCCACACGCACATCAATATCATGTTCTACTCTCTAGCTATATTAATATCCTTCACCCTGCAATGAGTAATAATAGTAATGTTTGCCTTAGAAATCACCACTAATAATTAACAGCAAAAATGTTACGGTACCAGCAGTAATGCAGTATTTTGCATTAAACCTCATTTAGTGAGAACCGCCCATGAGGCTTATTCTCAGTTAGATCATCTGCACCAAATGAACCAGATGTTGTTTAAGCCTTGTGATTACACAGAGAAACTCTGCTGCAACAAATGATGTGCAATTGTAAATGCAGCACGCATTCATGACATTCGCCAAGCCTTTTGGGTAAAGCAATACAGCACAACTCCAACCCCATCTGGTGATTAACCTCACGTTCATTTACGTTCAACAGCAACAGCACAGAAGGCAATGAAGAGATCAACTACACTGATACACATGGCAACTCCTCTTAACTACAGTAAACTACTGCAATCAGGCAACATGCCATGATGTTTCTTAGAAATCAAGCACTGACTACACAAAACACAAGCACACTTGATCTGCAGTCTTAGTAGAGCAAGAAAGTTTACCTTCTGGCCTGGGCTTTGGCTTCTCCATACTGCCATCTTGCATCAGCTCAAAGGAAAATGAAACATTGTGCACCTAATGCATACAATGCAAAACAACACTGTGATGAAAAATACAAACAGTGGTAAATAATGTATAATATAATCAGTCCATGAAACCCCAGGCGTCTGTGAAGGTCCATGGACAGATAAAGAAAACATAAAGGATTTTCTTTTGAAAATATTTACATTAATGATGTATGAAAGTAAAATGTTTGCATATCAGGGGTCTTACTGTCAACGATTAATCCAGGTAAATGAAAGAGGTGAGTATGATGACAATTTTCATTTTTGGGTGAACTATTATCCAGCCTCACTTTTCACATCCAATTAATAATCGATTAATACAATTATATATTTTTTTCATTTCATCTCTGTGAACGGTTATTATGTTTAAATTATTAACAACACCTTCACAATAATTTACAATACCTTATGATCAAAATGTTCAGGGATGAGGAAGAAGTTAAAGAGGGGCACAAAGTATCCTTCTAGGAGTCCCATCAGTAAGACCAGGTACACACCATCAGCAAACTACAAGAAATACAACATGACACTGACATCAGTTCTTGGACAATCTCTCTCTACTGATATTCAGCTCATAATCGAGTCACGGTCACGTTACCTGAGTTTCCAGCTCGGACACCTCCAGGTTCAACTTGTTTAAGTGCTTGTTCACAAATGTAATAAGAGTCTGATAAAAAGACCAAGAGATCAGAGTCAAAGAGTCAAAGCTCTCCGTTTGGAAAAGCTCTTAAGAAATAGAGTGAAATCTGCACTTGCCTTTTTCACCACATTCAGTTTATCTGGTGCATGGTCAAAAAGAGTATCAAAGGCGTCTCGCTCTGAGAAATAAGACATGATTTCTCACATGCAAGGATTTTATTTGCATCACTTTACAAAGCATGTTAAGATGTACAGTGGCCGCAAAACAGATTTGAACACTAAAGCTTAAATTTGGACACTAAAATACAAAAATGTACAAAATTATGAGATATTAAACCAAGTGGCACCTGCAAAAAATACTGATGTTAAAGTATTTTTCAGATTAATTGTAATTAGTTTAACAAACTAGTCTTAAGGTGACTTTATAGATGTACTGTATGACGCCAGTCTTAACAGATTAATCACAGGTGCATTAACTAAAAACATGATCCACTAAGTTTGACAACCAGAAAGTCTGTACCATTTCTGTCTCAATGTTGATAATTATATCCATTGGTTTATTTAACCAATATTTCTGATCCAGAGCCATTATTTTACTAAATAATATTTTTCTAATTTTGCTGCCCTGCACTAGATATTTTTCCTGTCAACGTTTATTTTGATATATTTTTTCATATAATTAAATAACTATATATTTAATCTTACTTAAATATGTAATTTACATATTAAATAATGATATCATTATTATTAAAATATATGATCATTATATAATATAATTATATGATACTATATTAAATGATTTTGCTAGTAAAATGTATCATGCTAATATATATATATATATATATATGGATGGATGGATGGATGGATATCTGTCTAAATATCTAATGTATTGGCATTAGTACAACTTAATAATGAAAATGTTTTTCGGGCCACTGTATTTGAATTTAAGATGTGCAAATTATATGTAATACATACCATATAGTCCAGACAATGCCCTATGGGGAAGGAAAAGAGCATTATTATTTCAATATCAATTTGGGTAACAAAAGAGATCAACAATGTATTTATGTCTGAATGAAAGGGTTTTACAAACAGTCTAAATGGCAAAATAATAACCAAATTCAGAGGGACATATCAAGAGTGCCAAGATGAAAGGCAAACACAAAAGATTAGGGGGGAGGGAATGCTCCGGTCCCAAGAGCGGGCCGATCAAACAGAACTGGGTTCCGGGATATTGGCCTAGTGGACGCCTGCCCGGCAGCGGCTCGTCTCCACACAGTCAATTCTGCCCCGGCAGAGGCATGTCTCAGCAGCTGCTGCCCGAGTCCACATCTGCAGCCAAGGAGCTGCTCTCTGCCTTATCTCCCAAGCTGATTTGAGCCCGCTGGACCGCTGTTAATCAGCAGCAGCAGTGGAGAGCTGGCAGAGCAACAGCTCCGGTGCTCAACCTCTAGAACCACTGCAGAGCTGCTCAGAAGCAGGAGGATCCAGCTCACAACCGACACACACACACACACACACACACACACACCACAGCTCCATGACTGGCATGTCACTGCATGTTCCAGCCACTGGATCCCTGTTTACTTCATACTCCAACACATAAACCAAACACACACTATAATAAACACTGCTTTATACTCCCTCAGAAGCACAGCTCACACACACACACACACACACACACACACACACACACACACACACACACACACACACACACACACACACACACACACACACTGTACAACACAGCTCCATGACTGGCATGTCACTGCATGTTCCAGCCACTGGATCCCTGTTTACTTCATACTCCAGCACATAAACCAAACACACCGTATACTATAATAAACAATATCTGCTTTATACTCCCGTACTCTGTCAAGCTTATTGTTCATAATCATACATTTCCTCCAAAAGGATCTGTTTTTGTTTTGCAAAAGCTATTAGAATTATAAATGCATTTATAGCATAGATTAACATTAGTGCATTCCCTTGTGAAAAAAAAATAACTTTAGCATGCTTTTCAAAAGAGGAACTTATTAAGGAAATAATATACTTTAAAAGAATATACTTAAGTGCAATCTGAATGTGGCGCTTTTGAACACTTAATTGCATGTTATTTACACTTAAATGTCAATGCGTTTACATTTATATTAAATGCAATTAGTTGACCTTAGGGGGGTATTTAAAAATAAAGATGTAATTAAACATTTGTAATGATAAATTTAATTTAAAATGTAGTACATATATATTAATATGTTAACTTTACATCTAATATCAAGTAAGACACTACAGCTCAAATTAATAATAACTTTACTAGTACTTAACATGTGCTTTAGTACGTTAATCAACACATCACAATAAGTGTACTTCTTTCAAGTGCAACAAAATATTAAAACATAATGATTTCAAATTACAATTAATGTAAAACATTTGATTTGACATTATTAGACTTTCCAAAAGTGCACTTATGGGTGTTAAGAAACATAATCATGAAAGTGTGCACTCTTTAATTTAACTGACCTTTTCATTAATATCCTACTATCTGCAAATACATTTTTTATATATATACTTTTAAGATATGAAATATACTTCTGCATCATGAGCCAACAACGAAGAGCCTTTTTTACAGAATGTATTCATCTTGGTTTATTTAAATGTAATGTTGATTTATAATGTACATTGTTGGTCATTGTTAGTTCACGGTAGTGCATCAACTATTGCTGTCTATTGTGTTAATGTATATGTAATCATATTGTAAATGTTTATTCTTTTATTTGCAATACGGTAATTAATAAACAAACATACCCTATATTGCCTGTAATTTCCTCCTGAATCTGCCGAGACTGAAGTATTCCCTCTCGTTTCTGTTGGGATGGAGAAACATTTTCTAAATAATGTAAAAAGGGCCAGACACGGTTTAAAATCTTCTATAATATTATGTTTATAATCTAATATCAGAAAATTAGCATGATAAAGTTTCTGCATTTGTTACTATTGTACCCAATCAAAATGAATATCGGTGCAAATCTAAAATCATTCTTACGTTAATTTCCACATTGAGACAAATTACATAAGAATGATAATTTACACAGAAATTAATTCTGCTCAAGTTTCACAATTAAAGCACACTGTGACAAACCGTTGAATTAAGCAATATTGTAACTGAGAAGCATAAAGCAAATAAGTAAGCTATAATTTATGAACAGAAAATAAACGCACCTGCACCACTACAACTTGAATGGACACATGGTCTGGCAGTCTGATAGGGGCCCGGAAATACTGAGAAAGAGCCACCAGCAGGTGAAGAATGGCCACAATGTTCTTAGCATGAACAGCTGAGAAATACACAAAGGAATAAACAGCAGGAGCAAAAGCTGAAACGCCTTCTGAATGTATACAAATGTTTCATATTCTACATTCAATGAAAAGAAAGGTCAGCAGTGAAACATGCTAAATGTTGTTTCCATCAGTGATTTTCAACTGGTAGATTGCAACCCAGTTATTATTGGCAGCAAGGAAAAGTATTTATAAATGCAATTTATAACACAAACATAAATAATATCAATACAAAACATAACTGCACAATTAAGCCACATTCACAAGTGGATCCCGTTGTTAAAGGATTAGTTCACCCAAAAATGAAAATGTGCTGACAATTTACTCACCCTCAGGCCATATGTAGATGAGTTTGTTTCTTCATTTGAACAGACTTTCAGAAATGTTACATTACATGACTTGTTCGCCAATGAATCCTCTGCAGTGAATGGGTGCCGTCAGAATGCGATTCCAAACAGAAATTAACATATTTTTGTTCAGAACTGTTTGGGACTGTTCTCACTTGAAAACAGCGCTTGAGCTGTGCATAATTCTCTCCTAAATTAATACAAGACTATATTTTCACTGGAGAAAGCAATATTATAGATCAATGAGGCTCAGTATTATACAATATTATAGATCAGTGAGATGTTCCTGTGGCTCAGTGGTAGAGCATTGTGTTAGCAGCGCAAAAGGTTGTAGGTTCGATTCCCAGGGAACACATATACTGATAAAATAAAAATGTATAGCCCGAATGCACTGTAAGTCGCTTTGGATAAAAGCGTCTGATAAATGTAAATGAGGTTTGAAGTTAAAAATGTCTTGATGGATTTATTGCAAACATGCACCTTTTTGCTTCACAAGACTTTTGTGATGTTGCATTGCGATGTTTGTATCAGCTGTTAACGGCACCCATTCACTGCACAAGATCCATTGTGAGCAAGTGTTTTAGTGCTACATTTCTCCAAATCTGTTCTGAAGAAGACACAACCTCATCTACACCTTGGATGGCCTGGGGGTGAGTAAATCGCCAGTAAATTTTCATTTTTGGGTTAATTATTCCTTTAATAAAATTTCTAAATCATCAGTGACAAATTTTGCTATCAATTTATCACTGCATATTACTTTTGTACATTAAACTGTAGTGGGTCTTCAATCCTACAATGTAAAATCAGAACCATTGATCAACCCATTGACCACAATCGGCATTAAAAATATTTTTAAAAGAACTGTTGCAAAACGTAGAGATGGTTGGTAATGACCAGTAATACACTGTGTAAAATATGTCATGCAAATGAAAAAAAGAGGCAAAAGCTACATACAGTCAACATTCCATTTAATGTTCCCGGAGGAAACTTTGAGAGTGTCATTGATCTT
>CM049798.1:31536789-31719289 GCA_027422405.1 Ptychobarbus kaznakovi
TCCATTAAGTTAGAATGTATACTAAATGCATTTAGCTCAACTTTAAAGTAGTTTTATATAAGTCACACTTAAGTAGGACTTATGTTTATTGTCTTTAAATATATGGAGTGCTGCCAAATATACTAACAAGCTTTTAATACAGCCTACTTTACTGTAATTTCTATTGAAACATGTATGTCATGTATTTAAATATATTTATTTCATGACAACTCTCAGAGAGATTACCATGGTGATATACATAGCAATATTAATGTGTTTGGTCTTGGCAGAATATATATGCTATGCTGCTGCTGCTGAGACTTGCTAACGCCAATATATCCACAGACATATATAACATATACGAAACCCCATATAATCAGCCGTGCAATGTGATTAATCATGTGTTTATATCAAAGTGAATTATCGGCCTGTGCCATCGAGAGTTTCATGATAGAACTTTGTATTTGTAATTGCATATATCCAATAATGAAATAATTTCATATATATACTTTAAACTGTATGTAATGTCAAATAACAACCTACATTAAATTACTTACATGTGCTTTAGTATGTTAATCAACACAAAAATCAGTGTATCAAAATATCAAAATAAATGTACTTTTTTAAAGCATGACAAAAGATTATTAAAACGCAATGCTGCTTTAAATTAAAACTGTTAATGTTACATTACAAGTGATTACACACTTTTTTAAAGTCTATATATGCTAAGAAACATATGAAAGTGTATTCTCTTTAAGTACACTTAAATTACCTTTTATTCAGTCAATACATTTTCTGCAAGTACTATCTTTAAAATGACATGTTTGAGATTTAAAGAACACTATAAGTGCACATTAAATACAGTTGAGTGCACTTTTTTCTCAAGGGATTGTTATTCACTTTATTGACAGGAATATGCTGTCAGTAGGAAATGTGTCATTAGTTAGCTTTCTACTGCTATAGTGGACATTGGACATGCAACACTCAAACCGGTTAACAGATTAGTGATAGTTAATGCTTATAGATTAAGCCTCTAAATCTTGCTGTTCCATTGAATCTCTCATTTAATTGACTCTGTCTGCCATCCTGTGAATCAGTACATGTGGCGTCTCAACCAGCCCTCATGCAGGTGATCTTCTAAACACCCTCTCTGTCTCCATCTGCCCAGTGGCCCCATCAATACTGGCCAATCACTAAAGCAATGCTGCAGCACATCTCAGTGAGAGGCAGTCCAGAAGAAGAACCGGTACAGATCCCTAGAGATATCGACATCCTGTTTTTAATCAACACTGAATCCTGCCGTAGCTGCTTTCTAACATGCTTTAAACACGGTCAGATGAGGGCTTCCTGGCTTCTGAATAAACGTGCAGGTTTAGAACACATGCATGCCAGCTGATTTACAGCTTGTAAATGAACATTTAACATTTTTCATTTCTCTAGGGATGCCAGTTTGTATTTCCTGTTGTGGCATGAGGCTCTTCCTCTCTTCATTTAGTCAGTGAATGTCTGAACTAAATATGTCTTGTGTCACATGGGAACAAAAAACAAAGCCAAACAATTCCATCACTACTACTATAAGCCTATATGAGTGGCAAAAGATCAGCAGTGACATTCAGAGTAAAGAATAAGATCGGATATCACCACACTCAGAATCAGAAATGGATATTAAGAATGAAATATGCAACGTAATACGATTCAAAAAGTTATGTTTAGATTGCCATTTTTTTAACAGTATATAAATAAATAAATACATTTGTTTGTTTGTTTACACGGGAAAAATCTTAACCCTCGTGTTGCGTTTCGATTATGTTGACCCAGACAGGATATTAATTTTCTCGAAAATTTTAATGTTATCATATTGGACTAAAACTTACTGACTTTGCTTACACGAGGTATAACAGCTTCCCTTAAAAAAAAAAAAAAAAAAACCTTGCCAAGTGACCATTGCCACAGATTATCCACACACACACACACATATATCCATATTCATTCATATATATATATATTAAAAAAGAAAAACTATATTTGCTCATATTTAGTAGAAGCACCCTTTTGATTTAATACAGCCATTTTTTTGGGAAAGATGCAACAAGTTTTTCACACCTTTTTTTTTTTCAACTGAAGTGCATAAGGTCTCTCCACTCAGATGTAGGGCTCTGGCTGGCCATGAACAGTCACGGAGTGATCAGTTTTAGCTGTGTGCTTATTTCTTGTTGGAAGTTAAACCTGTGCTAATTAAAGGTTTTCGTCCAGAAAACAAATTGTCCTGTCCCTGCAGCTGAAAAACAAAAAGACTGAATCTAATTTGAGATTTGGTTTCTCCACAATACCGCAATTAAGGCCAAAAAGTTCTATCTTGGTCTCACAGACCAGAGAATTTATTTGTCACCAAGTCCTTCATTTTTTTTAGGGGGCTTTCATGTGTCTTGCACATTTGCATTGAATGGTGGAGGGCTCTGATGGTTGAATTTCTCCCATCTCCCGATTCTATTCAGCTATCTTTGGGTTCTCTTTACCTCTCTCATCTTCTCCCCCGAAATTATTCTGGTCGTCCCAAGTCTAAAGGATTATGGAGGCCACTGTGCTGTTATAAGAAATGTTTTTGTAACAATCTGTGCCTTGCCAACGATCTTCAGAGTTCCTTTGAATGTTTCTCACAGTGTGATATATAGGGTGTGTGGCTTTCCTAGAAAATAGCAAATATAGGAAAGAAGAAATGAATATTTTCACAGCAAAGGGTTGTTAGGACCATTTACAGTTTTTCCAAAAATGTCCTCTGTGTTTTTCAATATGGGGTGCTGTGTGTAATGAGTATTTGACAGCACTGAAAAATTTAAGGGGTCTGAATACTTCCTACCCACTATATGGTCACAGAGTAATGAAATCAGAGAATTAAAAGAAAACAAATTGAAAAAAAGACTGAATCAGAGATTCCAAGCAATTTTGTAAACAAATATCTCTTTCTTAAAGAAATGATTCAAGTAAATGTTGATAACAAAACGTCTACTGTATATATAGGAACAAATATTTTCAACAACCTCTCACAATGTACTTACTTCATATTACAGCAGAGACCTCGTAAAAATACAAAAGAAAGAAAGAAATATTTTTCTGAGATTAAGAGCACTTTTCAAGATGTCATAGCATAATTTACAGTAGTAATTACGGTGCTATTTTTTAAGAGACTGCATTTCTGCATCACTAGCCAATTCTGACAGATAGATGCCTAAACTTCAATGAGCTTAAAAGAGCAGAGAGATGTGTTTGACATGCATAGAATCAAATAAATAGCCTAGTAACATCGGCTATCCATGGGTTTCAGCTGAATGCACACCTTCTTTTGCCTTTTTCCTTCTTGCTAAAGTTCCTCCAAGTTTTCCCAGAAAAGTCTCATCTTTTTTCCTGGAGGAAGGCGATTTCGGAGTGGGAGATTTCGGTGAGGACGGTGATTTCTGCGGCGAAGAAGCCATTTGATATAGGCGAGCAGAGCGAATAGCTGATTTAAAGTAGTGGAGACTTCTTGAATTCCACCAAACGGAAGTGGACTTCCAAACATTCGTGTAATGACTCTCTTGCTTCCCTTCTGCGCGAGCGTTTCCCAGACTAGTCCCGCCCTGACTGACCGAACGCTGCTTTGCTTTATTGTCTTTTCTTATCAGAGTCTGTGTTTTCTTTATAATCTCATATCTCCATTGTATGGCGTAATATACTGTGAATGTTAAAGTCATAGAAGTTCGTTTTCTTTGATCACCAGCTCACAATATGACATGGGAACATGGAGTAGATATCACACACTAAAGAAATGTTGATTTAATTAAGAGTTCATCAGTAGGCTACCATTCTTTAATCAATAAAATGCCTTTAACTACAATAACTGACATTGTTCTGCGGGAAATTACATCATTTTGTTGGGAAAACGTAAGTATTAGCAGTGAATTCAATGCATTCCGTGTGATGTTTGGTGTTTTAGTTGGTTTGTGCCAAGTACCGCGCAGAGTACGCAACTTGGCACCAACTCCCAGAGGGGCACCATCCCAGTTGCTCCAAAAAAAAAACACTTTAGTTCTTTATTAATATTAAAATTAACATATCAATATAGCCTACATAAATACACATCTAAACATGAATACATATATACAATGATAAAAAAATGCAGTTTACGGTGAAGGCAGATGCAGTAGGCAGTAGGCTAAGCACACGTGACGCGCATTCCCGCATCCACGCGCGCGACCCTGGTTTGCGGCTGAATGCAAGTGCTCGTGAAAAGACACCAGCAGAGCAGTCCCGCGCCGAGAAAAGAAAAAGATGAAGCCCGTGCATCACTTTCGTCATGTGACACACAGCAGACAGAACAGCACTTATGTTTTATTTATTTTTCTCTTTTTATTCGAAACATTCCCAAATGCATCAACTAGGCTATATCATGAAATATCTTGATCCTCACCTTTATAGATTATGTAAGTTGATCTAGTCAGCGATGGTCAAAGTAGCCTAATAATGTAATCTATTATCTATGCATAAATACCTGTCTATGGGTATCATGGTATTATTAATATGACTGACTTTATAGTTATGTATGTGAATTTGTACATTATCTATGCATAAATACCTGTGACAGTTTAATGTGAATAAAAACATTGCAAGTTAGGCTACCAATCACAACACTTGCATTGTACAGAAAGAGAGCAAATAACATTTACATTATATATTTTTACTCACAGTCTAGAGTTCAAGCACTCTCAAAAACTCCCATTAAAACCACTGAAGCTGTTTACACTATGACATTAATATCTTACAGATTCGTACACATATTTTCACTTTGCTGTTTCTGATGAGATAATTCACCAGAAAGAAGTATTCAGTCAGCGAGCGAGTGAAGAAAACACGGGCATTTTAGCGATGACTCATCTGAACGTCTCTGATTGGTCCTTGCATTCATAAGCTCAACAGCATCGTGTGTGATTGGTTATAATGCTCAGCGCTGTAAAAACGCGTCTGTATCTGGCTCAGCGCCTAACAGCGAACGCAGATTTAAATTGAGCAGCTAATGATAAGACTTACTGAACGATTTAATCACGCGTCACGCCAGTGTGATTGTATTAAATATGGAAAATATGAATCGGCTATTTTTTGTCTTTTGGAAGCTGCATTCAAAATCCAATTGACTCAAAATTTGAATGGGCATGACGCCTCTGGTTACTGTTACAGTTACAGGACGATGAAGTCCTTGTTTAATACTGAACAAACATTGGCTATTTCAAATATCAAATTAATATTTCATTTATGTCCACCTTTTTACAAAAGAAGTGCTACATCCTCTATACTTTCTTCAACAAACACACGTGGACATCACAACCCTTACAAAAAAATAACCATGATTTTATCATAGTAAAACTGCTTAATTTACTTTTGCAGGATTTTTGAATGCTTGAGACCATAAAATCAACCAGACAACTTTATTAATAAAATTATAGCCATACGTAACTGTCTAGAGCTACAATTGTCAATTGTAAATAATACAATGTAATTACAATTAATTTAACTTATTTATTTACTTTTATGTTTTATTAAAGTTATATTTAGACCCTTAGGTGTTTTTTTGTTTTGTTTTTTTGTTTTAATATTTGTTTGATTCCATAATATTTGTGATAGGATATTTTCTGCTTAGGACACCCATTTGGTTTATACCACTTTATACCACTCTATACAGTTTGATAAATTTGCAATAAATGAATAGGACAATATTAACAATTCAAAAGATGGTTAAAAAAGTAACAAATGCATTTCAAGTTGACAGCCACATGTAAATTGTCAATTCTTCACTGAGCAAGCCTACTTAGTTTCCATCATCACCCTAATTTTATCATGAAGTGTAAATAGTGTTCCTGTGGTTCAGTGGTAGAGTTGTGTTAGCAGCGCAAAAGGTTGTGGGTTCAATTCCCAGGGAACACAAGTTACTGACAAAAAAATGTATAACCTGAATACTGTAAGTCGCTTTGGATAAAAGCATCTGCTAAATGCATAAATGTAAATAAAGTATAATTGATAAAGTTAAAGCCTCACCAGATCATATTTCTAAACATTTTATGTATATACTTATAGATATTTTATGGATATTATAAAATGTTTAATACATTTTTCAACTATACTTATTCTTTTCTGTGACATTTGTCGATAGCAGGACAAACATAGCAATGACTCAAGTCTATGCATTAAAAAACAAATACATGAACAAGAAGAGCATTAGTGACTATACAGGAACTATACATCTTAGGTTTTTCATTTAGGTCTTTATATCTTTAACTTGATCACTACTATTGCAAATATTACTCTTCTATATGAGTATCAAGCTAATGAAAATCCAGGACCTTCAGCAAGATTGTTAAGAAAGATGCAAAAGCTGTTTTCAGCAACTGTCCATAAGACCCGTGCTGCTTCCTCAAGACACCTAATGATTCATTTACACTGATTAACTACCAGGCATGTTGTTTATTTATTTACCATCTTACTGAAGTGCCATACTTGTTGCCATTACTATGTATTAAACCATTTGTTTCTTTATAACCATGGTATAACACCTTAAAGGAAGCAATCATTACGCTTTTTACTCATCATTTAGCCATGACTTGCTACTTACGCCTCTAAAACTCATTTAGTACAATGAGAAGCTTGGCCTTACAAAGACCCCATTCAGTTTGTAAGCCTTTTCTCCTTCCCTCTGATACAATTATCTCCTTAAAGCCATGTAAACAAGCAGCACAATGGACACAGCCTTGCCCTGGGCTGTCATTAGAGCAGATTTTCCATGCAGTTATGCTCTAAAACCTTATGCACGGTCCTTTTGGAGACTGGGAGGAGCCCATGTATAACTCTTTCACTGCAAAACAAGACCACCGCTCTGCCTTGACACAAAGCCCGGCCTTTCTTCCTATAGCTTTTATCACAGAGCCATGAATTTGAATAGATAAAGTCTGATATGAACGCACAATAACAATTATTTGTAGAGTTTGTGTTATGTTTCCCAAGGATTTCTGGGACGAGCAAATATAGTTTTCTTATTCAGTGTTTCAGTGTTAAAATAAACCGTGGTGCTGTTTTAAGAACTAGCAGAGGATAAAAAAAATTATTTCATATTAAATGATGACTGTGTGATTTTTTCAAGTCATTATCGTTCGATGCAATTTCCCCTTCATTTTATTTATGAATGCTAATAGTTTTGTTGTGCCTGTCGGTTTATACATTTTCACCTAATTCAAATGAAAACATGAAATCTGCCAGGTTCAATCTTTAGCTGTAATGTACTACAGAAGAGAGGACAAAGCAAGGAAACAACCAGGACTATTGACCTCTGGAACAGCTTCCAGTTTACACTACACAACAAGCCCACCTCGCTATTTCCAATTCGCCGGATGACAGCGTGGGGTCAGACTGTGAGCTCTTGACACCTTCACTGTGAGGTCAATACTTCTCTCCTCCACATGCCATTTTCTGCCACAGTGAAGAGCCGGAAAGAAGCCTTATGAACACTTTCATATCATGCATACTCCATATGTTATGAGTCACACTTCTCTCTGAGGATGTGATGAAGATATTGTTACACGAATAGACTCGTGGAGGATGCCATAATTATACATATGGCATATGTCAGGATGTTGTTTATAACCCGTGGTTCTCATTTAACATTAATTCCATCCAAGCAGGTCTTAATGCTGCTTTATCCTCCAAACTGGAGTTGTGATATCCACTAATAAGCAGAGAGATGATACATAAAACAAGATGACTGATTGACTATAGGTATCTGGATTGTGTAATTCTTTAATAATTTTTATTTGTAGCTACACTGCTTATGGTTTTTAAACCAAAATTCAAAAATGTTTTTTGATGCACATTTAAAATCAATTGGCATAAACATAAACGCATCGGTAAACTTGAAATGCACATACATAGAGCCCATCAAATATAATAAACATACGCTTAAATTAGTTTTTTTGATGTAGGACAACCAATGAGGTTTGTTCTTGCAATTGTACACAACACATTTGAGCTTCTCTAAGAACAATTGAGGTTTGTTATTGTGCGTCAAGTAATACGGTTGAGCTTCCATTATTTTTGATGTGCTTTATCTATAATGGAAACAAAATTAGTATCCTAAAATAGTAACATCTTATTAACTGGTTTTATTTACGTCTAATTCAACTCATTATCAACAAAAGTCAATTTTATGGGTAGAAATGGGTTTTTACAGAAACAATTGCAGGTTACCATTTTTACAGTGTATGTTGATCAATGTGTACATAAAATAATAAATTATATCTGTTCCTCGTGTAAAATAATTGTGTCTCTTCAGAACATTTGGAGATTCATAAATGTTTCTTTAATTTGTTTTGAAGATGAATGAAGTATGAAGTGAAGTCTTGTGGGCCGTCATGAAATTACATAACAAATGAGTTTTTAGGTGAACTTAACATTACTTCACAAAGAAACATAGTATATTCATTAGAATTGTATTATTATTATTCATGTAAACCAAAATAGTAGGCCTATATATTTATGTAGTATATTTATAATATTAATAATAATTGATTTTAACTAATATCAAATAAAAAAATGGTTTATTAATCGTATTTATAGCTTTTTAATAAATCAACTTTAAGCTAGATTAATAAATGCTGTAGAAAAACATGTTATTCATTTTTTTTTCATTTCATGACACCTAATGTCTTTATGAATAAATGCATGTTAATAAAATTAACCTTATTTTAAGAGGTTACTGATGGATGAATTAATTAAGTAACAGACCTAAAATTTTCACCTGACAGACAATAACATAAGTGGGAAAAATCCCATAGACTTATCCTAGAAACCACTTACCCTAGAAACCAAAAAACAACACCCTAGCAACCACTCTGAATCACATATATATGCAAGTGTTGCATGGACAAACACTATATTTTCCTCAGAATTAAGTTAATATTAATATCAAATATTTTAGCGAAATATATTTATTAATAACCTTACCAGTTTTTCATCAAAACCTTTCAGAAGAATTATCGTTTACCGTTCGATAAGATGGAGCGCACCTTAAAGAACGAGGTTAGCCCATTGAAAAGACTGAAAAGAGTGCTGTAGGATATGATTGGTATGTTTGAAACACTGTATTTTTGTTCCTCCAGAGGCCTTTGTAGATGTGTTTGATCTGTTATTTTCTCCCTCCACTTCAGTGGGACCCTGCAGAGGTGCGCAGTCAGAGCAGCACACCAGAGAGAGGAGGGTTAGCTCTCTCGCCTCCCCCTTCTCATCCTGGCTTATGGCTTCCGGCCGCCGCAGAGCCTCTCACAGCATCCCTGCTGAGGTCACTCTGGCCCAGGTCAGGAACAGAAAAATACCCCCCTCCTTTACCTCCTGACACTGCAGCCTCTCTCTCTTTCTCTTTGGGTCTGTGCCAGCTACGCCTGCTGTGGAAAAGCACTCGGAAATATCCACTGGGCCTCAAGGTCAACTCTGGAGTTCCCAGACAAAGTCCCTGAATGCTGCTCTCTGGCTGAGCCAGTCTGAGTATCAGCGGGTTCCTGTGCAGAGTATGAACAGTGTTCAGATCAGATCAGATATCTGACAACCTAAAGAAAGGATTCATCCAAAAGTAAAAATTTGGATGAAAAATAGGTCATTTAATACCATATGACTTTTATTCTTCTGTGGACCAAAAAAATAGGCAGAATATTCATGCTGCTCTTTCCATGCATTCAAATAGAAAAGGAATTGATGCTGTTGAGCCTCAAAAATGCATTAATGTAACATAAATATAGTCAGTTAGACTCATGCACCATATTCCAAGACTTCTGAAGCATATGGCAGCTTTTTGTAAGAAGCAGGCCTGAACTTCACTGATTATTCACTGAAATCCCTTCCACATATATCTGTCAAATCTCATTTGTGTTCATGTTGAAAATGCAAAGATGTAAATGAGATTTGAAAGCCATTGCCAAGATATTCAGTAAATAACAACTTGAATTTTGATTTGTTTTAGGGTTATTATAAATAACTTAAACTAACGTAAAAAAAGAGTTACTTGAATATAATATAAATTAAACTATTTTATACACACACACACACACACACCACACACACACACACACACACACACACACACACACACACACAACACACACACACACACACACACACACACACACACACACACACACACACACACACACACACACACACACACACACACACACACACACACACACACACACACACACACCACACACACACACACACACACAGGAGCAGAATGAAAAGTCATTTATTTCAGTAATTCAACATCAAATTGTGAAACTCGTGTATTAAATAAATTAAATGCACACAGACTGAAGTAGTTTAAGTCTTTGGTTCTTTTAATTGTGATGATTTTGGCTCACATTGAACTAAAACCCACCAATTCAGTATCTCAACAAATTAGAATATGGTGACATGCCAATCAGCTAATCAACTCAAAACACCTGCAAAGGTTTCCTGAGCCTTCAAAATGGTCTCAGTTTGGTTCACTAGGCTACACAGTCATGGGGAAGACTGCTGATCTGACAGTTGTCCAGAAGACAATCATTGACACCCTTCACAAGGAGGGTAAGCCACAAACATTCATTGCCAAAGAAGCTGTTCACAGAGTGCTGTATCCAAGCATGTTAACAGAAAGTTGAGTGGAAGGAAAAAGTGTGGAAGAAAAAGATGCTCAAATAACCGAGAGAACCGCAGCGTTATGAGGATTGTCAAGCAAAATCGATTCCAGAATTTGGGTGAACTTCACAAGGAATGGACTGAGGCTGGGGTCAAGGCATCAAGAGCCACCACACACAGACGTGTCAAGGAATTTAGCTACAGTTGTCGTCAACGGGCGTCTTACCTGGGCTAAGGAGAAGAAGAACTGGACTGTTGCCCAGTGGTCTAAAGTCCTCTTTTCAGATGAGAACAAGTTTAGTATTTCATCTGGAAACAAAGGTCCTAGAGTCTGGAGGAAGGGTGGAGAAGCTCATAGCCCAATTTGCTTGAAGTCCAGTGTTAAGTTTCCACATTCTGTCAGAATTTGGGTTACAATGTCATCTGCTGGTGTTGGTCCATTGTGTTTTTTTTGAAAACCAACATCACTGCACCCGTTTACCAAGAAATTTTGGAGCAACACTGCTCACCAAAAATTCTGCCCACACTGCCAAAAGCACCAAAAGTTGGTTAAATGACCCTGATGTTGGTGCTTGAGTCAAGTCAAGTCAAGTCACCTTTATTTATATAGCGCCTTTAACAATACAAATTGTAACAAAGCACTGCACAGTATCAACATAGGCAAGTTGTGTCAATAATGTAAAATGATAGGATTTAACACTCAATTTTCAGCTGAATGCATTTCATTATTGAATTTAGTGATGGCATTGTCCAGCTCAGTTCAGTTTAAATAATATTTGTGCAATCAAGTCGATGATATTGCTGGAAATGAAGATTCCCCAACTAAGCAAGCCAGAGGCGACAGCGGCAAGGAACGAAAACTCCATCGGTGACAGAATGGAGAAAAAACCTTGGGAGAAACCAGGCTTAGTCGGGGGGCCAGTTCCCCTCCGGCCAGACAAATCAGTAGTTTGTTCCAACTGCAGCAAAGTCAGAGTGTAAGCAGTCCACTGGTTCCAGTGGTCTTTACCCGATGGATGTCTAGGTGACGAGTTCCTCACTGGAGATCTGTCTCTGGGCTCATCTATGTGTCAGTATAATTGCTGATGGTTGGCTTCCTCTGAGGTCCTCCAAAGGGTTGTCATCATCTCTTCTCAAGTGTTCGGTCGTCTCAGATCGTTTAAGGGTTGGATCCAGACTGAAGCTTGTGTAATTCCTAGCTACCACGGGATGTTAATCCCGTGGCAGAAACATAGAAACAATAAGACAATTAGCGTAGCAGTTGTTCCATCCAGGAATAACCCTGGATGAAATTATCAGTATAACCCAAGCTAAAGCATAATAAAGTGCATTTGTTCAGAAAGACTAGCAGTACAAGATTGTGAGGTGCATTATATGTATGCTTGGCTAAAGAGATGTGTCTTTAATCTAGATTTAAACAGAGAGAGTGTGTCTGAACCCCGAACGTTATCAGGAAGGCTATTCCAGAGTTTAGGAGCCAGATATGAAAAAGTTCTACCTCCTTTAGTGGACTTTGCTATCCTAGGTACTACCAAGAGTCCAGAGTTTTGCGACCTAAGGGAGCGGGTTGGATTGTAGCGTGATAGAAGATTAGTTAGGTACGCAGGAGCTAAATCATTTAGGGCCTTATAGGCAAGTAATAATATTTTGTAACTAATACGGAACTTAATAGGTAGCCAGTGCAGAGACTGTAAAATTGGAGTAATATGATCATATTTTCTTGACCTGGTAAGGACTCTAGCCGCAGCATTGTGTACTATCTGTAGCTTGTTTATTGAAGATGCAGGACAACCACCTAGTAGTGCATTACAATAGTCCAGTCTAGAGGTCATGAATGCATGAACTAACTTTTCTGCATCAGAAACACTTAACATGTTCCGTAGCTTTGAGATGTTTCTAAGATGGAAGAATGCTGTTTTTGTAACATTGGAAATATGATTTTCAAAAGATAGGTTGCTGTCTAATATAACACCCAGATTTTTAACTGTAGAGGAAGTAACATTCATCCGTCTAGTTGCAAATTGTAATCCAGGAGATTCTGTGTACTGTCTTTAGGTCCAATAAGTAATATCTCGGTCTTATCTGTATTTAATTGGAGAAAATTACTGGTCATCCAATCTTTTATATTTTTAACACACTCTGTTAGCTTAGATAGTTTAGAAGTTTCATCTGGTTTTGTTGAGATATATAGTTGAGTGTCATCAGCATAACAATGGAAACTAATCCCGTATTTTCTAATAATATTACCAAGGGGCAACATATATAATGAAAATAATAAAGGACCTAGGACAGATCCTTGTGGTACTCCATACTTTACTGGTGATAATTGAGATGACTCCCCGTTTAAATAAACAAAGTGGTAGCGATCGGACAGGTAGGATCTAAACCATCTTAAAGCCTGCCCTTGAATACCTGTATAGTTTTGTAATCGATCTATCAGTATGTCATGATCTATAGTGTCGAACGCAGCACTAAGATCAAGTAAAACTGCAGCGAGATGCAGCCTTTGTCTGACGCAAGAAGCAAGTCATTTGTAATTTTAACAAGTGCAGTTTCTGTGCTATGGCGGGGCCTGAAACCTGACTGAAATTCTTCATAGATATCATTTTTGCAGAAAGGAGCACAGTTGAGCAGACACTACTTTTTCTAATATTTTCGACATAAACGGAAGATTTGAAATGGGCCTGTAATTTGCCAGTTCACAAGGATCTAATTTTGGTTTCTTAATAAGAGGCTTAATAACTGCCAGCTTAAATGGTTTTGGGACGTGACCTAAAGATAACGAGGAGTTAATAATATTGAGAAGCGGTTGTTCTGCAACAGGTAACAACTCTTTCAATAGTTTAGTTGGTACAGGATCTAATAAACATGTTGTTGGTTTAGATGCAGTGATAAGTTTATTTAGCTCATCCTGTCCTATAGTTGTAAAGCACTGCAGTTTTTCTTTGGGTGCGATGAATGAAGCTGAAGTACTAGACGCTGTAGAATCTACGTTTGTTATTGTATTTCTGATATTATCTATTTTATCAGTAAAGAAATTCATAAAGTCATTACTATTAAACTGTGAGGGAATATTTAGATCGGGTGACATCTGTTTATTTGTTAATCTAGCCACTGTGCTAAATAGAAACCTTGGATTGTTTTGGTGATTATCTATGAGTTTGCGGATATACTCGGTTCTTGCAGTTTTTAGAGCCTGTCTATAGCTGGACATATGTTTTTCCACGCAATTCTAAAGACTTCCAAGTTACTTTTTCTCCATTTGCGCTCAAGAATACGAGTTTCTTTCTTGAGAGAATGGGTATAACTGTTGTACCATGCTTGACTGGCCAGCAAACTCATCAGACCTGAACCCCATAGAGAATCTATGAAGTATTGTCAAGAGCAAAATGAGAAACAAGAGACTAAAAAATGCAAATGACTGAAGGCCACTGTCAAAGAAACCTGGGCTTCCATACCACCTCAGCAGTGCCACAAACTGATCACCTCCATGTCACGCCGAATTGAGGCAGTAATTAAAGCAAAATGAGCCCCTACCAAGTATTGAGTACATATACAGTAAATGAACATACTTTCCAGAAGGCCAACAATTCACTAAAATTTTTTTTTTTTATTGTCTTATGAAGTATCCTAATTTGTTGAGAAGTGAATTGGTGGTTTGTTAAATGTGAGCCAAAATCATCACAATTAAAATAACCAAATACTTAAACTACTTCAGTAAGTGTGCATTTAATATGCAAGTTTCACAATTTGAGTTGAATTACTGAAATAAATGAACTTTTCCACAACTTTCTAATTTATTGAGATGCACCTGCATACACACACAACACCATTCACAAATACACACATATAAAAGTTCACAGAGTCTGTATAATTCTATATTGTTGACCTTTTTTCTCTCCAGTCTCCAGGCATGTAATGCTGCACGACTCACACACCACTTATCCAAAGCAGAAGAGATCATCTGCCCAACATTATTGGGCTAAATGCTTTTCAACTGGGTATCTATTTTCAGGAATTGCGTAAGCAAAGAGTGTTCTGTTTAAAATGGTTTTGTAACGTATGCCCCTATGTCACATAATTGAATTGACTAGCATATGTTGGTGGAAAGACATGAAACCAATCCGCACTGTACGCAATCTGCTGTGGAGAGCCGAGCCCGGGCAAGATCACATAAGAAATGGAGGAAAAAAGAAAGAAAGAAAGAATGAATTAGATGACTAGAAAACAAAGAAGCAGAAAAGGAGAGTAGTTAGAAAAGAAGAATGCTGAACCAAAACAATCGTTTTAGTTTTGACCTTTTGACATGTCTATATGCATATGTTGACAAGAAACATCAGAAGTGAGATGTTCATGAACAACCTCAACCTTTTCATTCAGTGGATGGCATAAACAGATAACCTTCTGCGTTGGAACGTCTGCTTCCTCGCTGTCTTATCTGCTCAGAGGAGATAGAAGTCCAGAAAGGGCTGTAGATATGCTTCAGCTACCATGCTTTCAAATTTTTTCACTTTTATTTGTTTTTTCAGTTTTCTGAATGGATATCTGTGTGGAGACGTTCTGAAATCGCGTTTGGTCTCGTACTGTATCGCGTCCCTTGTCAGTGTCGGGTGCTTGCTTGGCCATTTATTGTGATTAACAGGAAATTGTGTTCAGCTGAATTGGAGTAGTATTTTGTTAGATGGGTATAAAAAGCGTAGTTTACCGCGGCAGCCGTTGTGTGAAGCCCTCCTCGTGAGAAGACCGAAGAGTGTAAAGACCATCGACTCTACCGTGCGACTCCTCCGGGCAGGGACACTGTCAAAGGATATAAGTATCGCTTTTTATTTATCCTCTTTCTTACTGCTTGTTTCACTTCTGTTTTAGTTTTTATAACTAATTCTTACTATGTGTACGTTGTTGTTTGTTAGCATGTGTTTTAGACAGTGTTCTTTTTTTAGGATTACTGATAACTACTGCCGTTTGATTTATCTATTTTAATTTTACATAAATTATGTATGAATTTATTATGTCTTTATAGGTATTTTACTTAAGTTTAGTTTTAATACATTGTATTTATTTTAGTAACGTTACTTCAACATACTGCATGGAAATGAAATACCATATATATACTGTATATAAATGGGTATTTGGCTTAGTGTCATGTTAGAATAATTTTTATACTCATACCTTTGGCTGTTTTAATATTTTGAAATGTTTTTTGCTTTATTTTTTGTTTTCATTTAAATGTTAAGTTTTTAAATATTGTTGTATGCATTTGTCATTTTATTTAATTTCTCAATTTTCTTAAATGTGTGTGTATATATAGTATTTATAGACTTGTAACTTGTGGTTTTAGTTACTTTTTCTTATTTGTAAGTCGCTTTGGATAAAAGCGTCTGCTAAATGACTAAAAAGTAAAAAAGTAAAAATATAAGAACACATAGGCCTAGTCTAATATGTATTTTGTGATATGGATAAATGCTTCACAGACAGAGTTATAAACTGACACTAATTTATAGGCTATTTGAAAAACGTAAAGTAGGCTTAGTCTTGTGTATTGCATCACTATTCACCATTTTATTTTTGTAATAGCCTACAGATTGTTGTTTTTGTTTAGTAATGCAGAAACCAGTCTCACAAAAGCGTTCATGGTATTTCCTGAAGATTTCAAGCAGAACAGCGGCAAAAACAAAGAATCCAGGCAAATAAGACCTCAAATACAATATTAAACAATATTTTGTAGTTTATGGTGGTCAATATCGCCTTCTGGTGGTCATAAACCGTTCACAGACTCTCGCGTGAACATAACTACTGATTCATGCATATACAGGATTATTTTAGAAATATATTATGTTTTGTAATGATGCAAACAGCAATAAGATTCGCGATAGAAAATAAAGATGTGAATTCACTTATATCTGTACTAATTCTACTATGCATTTAAGAAGAGATGTTAAAAATGAAGGCAGGGGAAAGAAAAATATTTATATTCATATAATAATGTTTAAGTCATGTATGTTGTAATATTTTTTATTGTTTGTTTTTCTCAAATGTTAGGCCAACATGTGAATTTATTTTCTTGGACTGAAACATTACATATGGAGGGCAAAATATATTTTTACATGCTTAATATGTATTGGCAGAACACTTTTTGGCAGTATATTAGCAAAATATACTTTTCGGCTGATTTCTCTATATTTTGAAATATACTGTAACTAAAAGTTAATATTTTTTCTGTTTATATTAATATATTTTTTGACTTATGGGAAAATCTTTAGGTATATTTTGCATAAAGTCAGTGTGATAATCTATGGATAAATATGTACTGGAAATAATATACTGCTGTATATTGCAGCTATTTAGAGGTATTGTGAATGTTGAGCAGTTCGTGGTGTTCTGTCAAACACAGGACAGACACGAGGAACACCGCTAAAACAAGTTTAAATGAAACAAGCAATGAACTAAGAGCTCAGCCTCTTCCTACGTCTAAACAGAAAGTATAAAATCATCATAAAGCCTGTCTGAGTAACTAGTGCCACACATACAAGGATCAAACATTATATATGGCTGGATTTAAAACAAATAATAAACTGATAAAAGTCATATTAAAAATAATATAAACAAAATAATCAGGAAGAAAGTAAATGCAAAGACATGTTTAGGCCTTCATTGTTGCAGCAATGTGGAACAGGAGAAAAATCATTTAGGCTTTCATTTCATATGTCATATGTAAAAAAGATATAGCTGATAGGAGTATCAGATGTCTTGTTCCTCACAAATACAAACAAACAAATCACTGAATGATGACACACATGTGATTTAAGCTTAGCTGTAGATTGAGGAGTTGATGCTGAAGAGGACGGGATGTCCCGGGTCTGGAGTAGAGCAGCGATGTCTGGGGTCCAAGGCTCCGATCACATCGACTTGGTAAACATGCAGAGGTGGAGTGTCATTCGATTCAGCACAACGCCCTGCGAGGACGCCAGGGTCACCTTGAAAGATTTGAAGTTCAGAGCTACTCCTTCTACTCCAGAGCTACTCTACTCCTTCCTATTTAGATTAGATAGAAGAGTAAAAATAATGGACCAAGAGAGCAAACAACACAATAACATCATCTCCTTATCAGGTCAGAATTGCATCAGCAGCAGAAGGCAACTTGTAAGAGAGCCGACTTTTGTAAAGCCATCCTGTAAAGAAAATGAGATTGTTAGTTATAAATTTATGAACTTATATCATTTTAGCTTATCATGAAATGTATCTTGGAGTAAGTATTTTTGGAGTTAGAGCAAGCAGGAAAAAGTTTTGTTTGTGTGAGATGTCCATGGAGTCAAGCCGAGGTTGGGGTTGTCAACAACACTGAATAATGGCCATCATATCATACACTCTCAGAAATAAAGATGCTAAAGCTGTCACTGGGGCGGTACCTTTTCAAAAGGTACATGTTTGTACCTACAGGGTCACGGAGAGTAAATGAGTAAACAGATGAGTAAAACAACAATCAAAACTGAAGCTGAAAATTAGGTTCTAATAAATATAGTCAATCGACTCATCTTAAAATATGTAATTTAAGTAACAAGTCTATATGTCTGAGTAAAATAAGTCTACCTTAATGGTATAATCAAATAAACAGTCAATAGGCCAGAGAAGTGGGAGAGAAGGAACAAAGGAGGAGAAGAAGGAGAAGTAAGGTAGGAAATTCATACACTTCTTATAGCTTTCAGTGAGATCAAGCAAAGGCTAAGCTCCTACAATTGTGCTTAGTCATACTTAGCTAGGCATAAGGTATTAATAAGGGTCATATTGACCCTGCAACATCTTTACTGCTCTAAGTTTGCAAAGCATACAAAGGTATTATGGGTTTTAACACCTTTGGACACAAAACGAGTGAGACAAGCCCAGGTTTCCTGATATGTCTGAGCAAAACAAACACATTGACCAACCCTCGGGCACTTCGGTTTCAAAGAAAATATATAAAGAATGAATATGAGAACTATAATAATTTTGAAATATTTAGTCATTAGAACACACCAGAATATGTTGTATAGTGTTATTAGAGTAGTGACCAGACAATAAAATATCAGCTTGAACTTGATTCAAAATGTCTACATGTTCCACGACAATACTATCTTGTTTTAGTTTTTTTCCCAACACAAATGTATTCCCAAAATGGTTAACTGTGTGGATAAATGCAATATGGAAGGAGTTGAGACAGAGTGAACTGACAAGAACCAGAGAAGCCACTAAGATACATTTTTGGTGATAATGAAACAATGCTATCAACAAAATGCTATCCTAGCCTCCAAGGTATATGAAAAAAAATGAGCAAGTTTTTATGTGGTCGTGTTTAACTGAGGCCAGGACGTTTCACTGCGACAGAGCGTCAGCTTTTCACACACTAGTTCATTAACATTATGATCAACAGATGTCTTAGCTGTAGCAGCTCTGCTCTGGGCTCGAGCACTTGCAAGTCTATTTGATTGAGGGAAACACGGATTCTTCCTTTCAGGGCATTTGGCAGCCCAATGCCCCATCCTACCACAACTGTGGCAATTGTTATGTCTTCCTTTAGATTTCTGACTTTTTGCGAGTCAATAACATCTTGTGCATGGGATCCCCACTGAATAAATGCAGCCCAATTGGGAATGGTGGAGAGAGTTGATCCGAACAACTGAGAGAATTTTGCATTCAGATTAATTTATAATAATAATTTAATAATTTCTGAATCCAAATCTGGACCGCCATGGGTGGCCACAAACTCTTTATGTGCTTTTGCAACAAAAGCAACAAAAGACTCATTCGGGCGCTGCTTTATAGTTGTGACATTGGTTTGCATACCTGACGACCCCACAATAGGCTGAACTGCTTTACGCAGCTCAATGTATTGCCGGGCATAACCATTCGAATTCAAGGGTGCATTGGTTGGTTGAACTAAACGGATCATCTGTCCAGAAATGTTAGGTGGTGCAATCTGTTGGCAGATAGCGTAAATCTCTTTGATGGTCCATCCATTTGCTTTTGCAGATATCCATAAACGATCCCAGAAATCACAATTTGGATAATCTGATTTCATGGTTGGAGAGATGACATTGTACTACTCATATCTTTCACAGGCATCGCTCTGGAAAAAACGATTTGACTTGTAGCTTCTGGAAAAACAAGAACCAAAGGTGCAAAAGAAGCATTTTTCTTGTCCTTCTCACAACTCATTCCATCACACTTTTATCATGGTTTATCATGAACATCTTTAAGTGTTGATGTATATTTTGGTAAAACATCCTCAACTGTTTGCACTTTGTCCTCGGGCTTTGATTCGCTAGCAACTTTTGATTCGCTAGCTGTCTCGTGTGTAGCTTTGACAGTCGTGTCAAAACTGATAACTCTGTCACTACTATGATCTACTAAAATTCCCTTTGAATGAATGAATGAATTAAGCATTTATATAGCGCTTTATTGTGTATTGTTGTACACCCAAAGCGCTATACAATCATGTGGGGGGGGTATCTCCTCAACCACCACCAGTGTGCAGCATCCACTTGGATGATGCGACGGCTGCCACAGTGCAACGCCGCCAGTGCGTTCACCACACACCAGCTACAGGTGGAGAGGAGAGAGAGTCATAGAGCCAATCAAGTGTGCGCTCACCACACACCAGCTACAGGTGGAGAGGAGAGAGAGTCATAGAGTCAATCAAGTGTATGCGCTCATCACACACCAGCTACAGGTGGAGAGGAGAGAGAGTCATAGAGCCAATCAAGTGGATGCTCTCACCACACACCAGCTACAGGTGGAGAGGAGAGAGAGACATAGAGACAATCAAGTGTATGCGCTCACCACACACCAGCTACAGGTGGAGAGGAGAGAGAGTCATAGAGACAATCAAGTGTATGCTCTCACCACACACCAGCTACAGGTGGAGAGGAGAGAGAGTCATAGAGACAATCAAGTGGATGCTCTCACCACACACCAGCTACAGGTGGAGAGGAGAGAGAGTCATAGAGACAATCAAGTGGATGCTCTCACCACACACCAGCTACAGGTGGAGAGGAGAGAGAGTCATAGAGACAATCAAGTGGATGCTCTAACCACACACCAGCTACAGGTGGAGAGGAGAGAGAGTCATAGAGCCAATCAAGTGTATGCTCTCACCACACACCAGCTACAGGTGGAGAGGAGAGATAGTCATAGAGCCAATCAAGTGGATGCTCTCACCACACACCAGCTACAGGTGGAGAGGAGAGAGAGTCATAGAGCTAATCAAGTGGATGCTCTCACCACACACCAGCTACAGGTGGAGAGGAGAGAGAGTCATAGAGCCAATCAAGTGTATGCACTCACCACACACCAGCTACAGGTGGAGAGGAGAGAGAGTCATAGAGTCAATCAAGTGTATGCGCTCACCACACACCAGCTACAGGTGGAGAGGAGAGAGAGTCATAGAGTCAATCAAGTGTATGCGCTCACCACACACCAGCTACAGGTGGAGAGGAGAGAGAGTCATAGAGTCAATCAAGTGTATGCTCTCACCACACACCAGCGAAAGGTGGAGAGGAGAGAGAGTCATAGAGCCAATCAAGTGTATGCACTCACCACACACCAGCGACAGGTGGAGAGGAGAGAGAGTCATAGAGACAATCAAGTGTATGCTCTCACCACACACCAGCTACAGGTGGAGAGGAGAGAGAGTCATAGAGACAATCAAGTGTATGCTCTCACCACACACCAGCGACAGGTGGAGAGGAGAGAGAGTCATAGAGCCAATCAAGTGTATGCACTCACCACACACCAGCGACAGGTGGAGAGGAGAGAGAGTCATAGAGACAATCAAGTGTATGCTCTCACCACACACCAGCTACAGGCGGAGAGGAGAGAGAGTCATAGAGACAATCAAGTGTATGCTCTCACCACACACCAGCTACAGGTGGAGAGGAGAGAGAGTCATAGAGCCAATCAAGTGTATGCGCTCACCACACACCAGCTACAGGTGGAGAGGAGAGAGAGTCATAGAGCCAATTAAGTGGATGCTCTCACCACACACCAGCTACAGGTGGAGAGGAGAGAGAGACATAGAGACAATCAAGTGTATGCGCTCACCACACACCGGCTACAGGTGGAGAGGAGAGAGAGTCATAGAGTCAATCAAGTGTATACTCTCACCACACACCAGCTACAGGTGGAGAGGAGAGAGAGTCATAGAGTTAATCAAGTGTATGCTCTCACCACACACCATCTACAGGTGGAGAGGAGAGAGAGTCATAGAGCCATTTAAGTGTATGCTCTCACCACACACCAGCTACAGGTGGAGATGAGAGAGAGTCATAGAGTCAATCAAGTGTATGCTCTCACCACACACCAGCTACAGGTGGAGAGGAGAGAGAGTCATAGAGTCAATCAAGTGGATGGGGATTATTAGGAGGCCATGAATGACAAGGGCCAGTGGAGGAAGTTGGGCCAGGACACCGGGGTTACACCCCTATTCTTTACGAGAAGTGCCATGGGATTTTTTAATGACCACAGAGAGTCGGGAACTCGGTTTAACGTCTCATCCGAAAGACGGTGCTTTTTACAGTATAGTGTCCCCGTCACTACACTGGGGCATTAGGACCCACACAGAACACAGGTTGAGCACCCCCTGCTGGTCTCACTAACACCTCTTCCAGCAGCAACCTAGTTTTCCCAGGAGTCTCCCATCCAGGTACTGACCAGGCTCAGCCCTGCTTATAGCTTCAGTGGAAAACCGGGCTTGGGCTGCAGGGTGATATGGCTGCCGGTAATATCGCTGCTTTGACTGTTCAACCCACATCCTACAAAGAACAGCAGCATATTTCCTCTGTTTACTTGTGCCTGTTATTTCTTTCAGCACCCATTCACTCTGTCTATGTGGACCCCATGTATCTTGAAATCCGTCTCTGATCATCTGCTGTCTCACTTTGGTTTTCTTGTTCAGAAATAATTCAGCTACTTGGACAGTCAAAGACTCAGAATAACTTCCCTGGACAACTGTATGAGCCATTATTTGGTGTTGTGACAATACCAAACAACAAAGTTACTGAAGACTATATAATACAGATGAAACTGTCAAAGTTTAAGGATTAGTTTTCTTCTACTTTATGGGTAATAGTAGCTACTTTGAACTTCTTAAATGGGTCCTATTATGCTCTTTTACAAAGTCTTGATTTTGTTTTGGTGGTGTGCTAGAACATGCTCTTAAGCTTGGTGGTTTGAAAATCGCATTATTTTTCACATAATTGACATTATTACAATACCTCGCTCCCCAGCTTGGCACAAAAGGCTCGATTAGTTCCGGGTTTGATGAAGGCCCATGGTGATAGATTTAAACAGAGAGAGTGTGTCTGAACTCTGAACATTATCAGGAAAGCTATTCCAGATTTTGGGAATATAATGAGAAAGATCACATTAAAATTAAAAGTAAATAGCATTAAAGCAATAGCACAATATCATCAGGGGAATAAAATGTCTGATCAGACCAACTGAGAAAAAAACATTAATTTACTGCCAAAGCCTTGTGAGATGACCTGATGCAAGGAGGAGAAACATTTCAATGCAGAGTATAAAGAAGATCACAAAACAAGCATTGCCTTTCAACATTTCAACGAATGCCATAGAAGAACGTAAAAGGCTAAATTGAATATGCTAAAATTCATTTGGATAAACCTGTGGAGTTCTGGAAGAATGTTTTATGGAGTAATGGGTCCAAACTGTTTTGGACCCATGGATCAGCAGTATGTCTGGTGCCAAAAATGCAAAGCTTATGAGCAGAAGAACACCATCTCCATGGTCAAACATGGTGGACCAATCGTGTTTGCTAGTGTAAATCTTGACTGTATGCAGGACATCATGGATTCTTTGAGCTATCAGGCTATTTTGGCAAACATTCTGATGCCTTCAGTGCATAGACTGAAGCTTGATGACCAATGAACTTTCCTGCAGGACAATCACAAGTCCACATCTAAAATCTGCTGAAGCTTGGTTCGGGAATCATTTTGTAGAATGGTCTTGAAGACCGGTTCAGTCTTCAGATTTAAGATTTAAATTCCTATTTAAATTGTCTAGAGCCAATTCCAATATTTTATATATATATATATATATTTAACTCCTTACATTCTTAGAATCTGAACTGTGTTTTAAGAAAATGTATATAATAGTTTACTGATGCCTTTGTTGATTTCTTTCCATACATTTTTGTTCTTGGCAGCAGAATGTCTTGAAGGCCAAGGGGGCTGAATCATTTTGATTTCAATTGTGAATGTCCTGCCATTCACGTAAAGAAAAAATCTGACAGTAGTAAAAAAATCTAAATAATAATAAATACAAAAAATCTCCATCATAACTTCCGGTCTGAGACGTTCTGCTCTTGTTAAACCACGTGGGGGCGTTATTGGGCCATATTTACTCTCTCCAGTTCATGGCTCATGATGCTTCTGTATAGTTTAAATCTCCTCGGTCTTATTTTTATTTGTTTATTGCTATTTTTACTATTCGCACGTCCTTCATCCATTTATTTATTTATTCATTCATGTGTTTATGACAACAGGAAATATTGTTCCTTCCCTTGCAAATCAGTCAAATATAATCCTTGGAAAATTCCCCCGATCCATCATCCCAAACTCTAAACAGAACAAACTAAGTAAAATACGCTTTTAATTAAACTGAACTTGCAATATGCAAGCCACCTGTCCTTGTATATCTTGATATGACTGAATGAAAACTTGCATTTGCTTCAACAGGATAAGAATATGTGATATTTCAGCAGTTAGAGACTAAACAGCTTCAGGGATGTGAAGTGTAGTGTTATTTGGATATTACATTTAAAACAGATGTCAGAATGTATTTTGGCTCTGCCTTTTAAGAACAAACACACTCATGTAAAATATGAAGCATACTGGTGTTTTGTGTGATAGTATCCACGCTGAAGCACAACACTGTAACTATGGAGTGAGATAATAATGCAGTGCTGAAGACCACACAGTGCTGAAGGCTTTGGAAAGCAGGAACGCTGTCACACTGTGTAGGCCTTGAGCTCAAACCTGAAACCCCTATCTGTGTAATGTCCAGCCAGAAAGAAGGTCTCGTTCAGGGTCACTCTGAACACTTATCAGCACTTACAGGTCTTGAAAGCTTTTTTTTCAACCACTTGAGTCTGGTAACGGAAAGAATTTTGGAGTTCACTCTGGAGTTGGATTAGGGATGAAGGATTGTGACTTTACATTGTTTAACCATACCAAGAAAGGGATCTGTGAATATATTAAAAAAGTATGTGAATTTAATTATGATCATATAGAAATATGAATGCATGACCAGTGATTATATCATATTTTTAAGACACCACAAGTAAAACCATTGTCTTCTTGAAAGCATCCAATACACTTTTACGTTTATTTATTTATTTTAATTACACTTATCTATTTGTGTTGGTGAATGTTAATTACAATACATATCCTTAAAGATCGTTTTTCGTAAAATTATATTTTTTTCTCATGCACTGAGCCAGAAATGTCTTCTTCAGGAGAACTTACACCACATTTTACAGTTTTATTCCTATCTATTTTCTGAAGGTTTTTACAGAGAGGTTTGTTTATATATTATTTGCCTTATTTACAGTATATAACATATTTATTCCTAAAACATGGTGAATTTTTTATCTGTAAAATAAAACTTATTTAATAAAATAAATTAATACAACCCGGATTCCGGACATGTTGGGATGTTTTTTAAATTTGAATGAAATTAAAACTAAAAGACTTTCAAATCACATGAGACAACATTTTATTCACAATAGAACATAGAGAACATAACAAATTCACAAAATGAGCTTATTTCAAATTTGATGCCTGCTACAGGTCTCAAAAAAAGTTGGCACGGGGGCAACAAAGGGCTGAAAAAGCAAGACATTTTGAAAAGATTCAGCTGGAAGAACATCTAGCAACTAATTAATTTACTTGACATCAGGTCTAGCTGCAAAAGGGATGTCTTAGAGAGGCAGAGTCTCTCAGAAGTAAAGGTGGGCAGAGGCTCTCCAATCTGTGAAAGAGTGCATAAAAAGATTGTGGAATACTTTAAAAACAACGTTCCTCAACGTCAAATTGCAAAGGCTTTGCAAATCTCATCATCTACAGTGCATAACATCATCAAAAGATTCAGAGAAACTGGAGAAATCTCTGTGTGTAAGGGACAAGGCCGGAGACCTCTGTTGGATGCCCGTGGTCTTCGGGCCCTCAGACGACACTGCAACCCTCATCGGCATGATTCTGTCATTGACATTACTAAATGGGCCCAGGAATACTTCCAGAAACCACTGTCATAAACACAATCCGCCGTGCCATCTGCAGATGCCAACTAAACTTTTGCTCTATCATGCAAACAGGAAGCCATATGTGAACATGGTCCAGAAGTGCCGTTGTGTCCTGTGGGCCAAGGATAATTTAAAATGGACTGTTTCAAAGTGGAAAAGTCTTCTATGGTTAGAAGAGTCCAAATTTGGCATTCTTGTTGGAAATCATGGACGCCGTGTCCTCTGGGCTAAAGATGAAGGAGACCTTCCAGCGTCTCATCAGCATTCAGTTCAAAAGCCAGCATCTCTGATGGTATGGGGTGCATAAGTGTATACGGTATGGGCAGCTTGCATGTTTTGGAAGGCACTATGAATGCTGAAATGTAAATAAAGGTTTTAGAGCAACATATGCTCCCCTCCAGATGACGTGCATTTCAGCAGGACACCATATTTATGCAAAACCACACTCTGTAGATATTACAACAGCATGGCTTCGTAGTAGAAGAGTCCGGGTGCTAATTGGTCTGCCTGCAGTCCAGATCTTTCAGCTATAGAGAACATTTGGCGTATCATTAAACGAAAAATACATCAAAGATGACCAAAAACTCTTCAGCAGCTGGAAACCTATATCAGGCAAGAATGGGACCAAATTCCAACACCAAAACTCCAGAAACTCATAACCTCGATGCCCAGACGTCTTCAAACTGTTTTGAAAAGAAGAGGAGATGCTACACCATGGTAAACATGCCCCGTCCCAACTATTTTGAGATCTGTAGCAGGCATCAAACTTGAAATTAGCTCATTTTGTGCATACAATTTTAAATTCTTAGTTTAAACATTTATGTTATCTATGTTCTATTGTGAATAAACTTTTGTCTCATGCGATTTGAAAGTCTTTTAGTTTTCATTTGATTCAAATTTAAAAAAACGTCCCAACGTTTACGGGATTCGGGCTGTAAATAAAATGGGGACAAAAAAAGTATTTTGAACCTGGCTTCAATATCAATGTCCAGATTTATGCTCTGAATGTACAAATTAGTGCATATTAATTAGATAATGCATTATTTGCTTATTTGAACAGCATTTCAGAAAACTTCATACAAAAAAGGTGTCTTAATGTACTGTGATACATCAAGTGTTTATATTCACCTGTGGCGTCTTGCCTTCAATTATGGTTTTGATTATTAGGCTGTTATTAGAAATTATAAAAATTATGCATAGTCACTCACAGATAATAGATTTATAATATTGTCCATATCAAACTGTATGGCTAATAACCTAATAATAACACAAGTTTGACTGCTCTTTTACAAAAGTAAAAAAAAAAAATAGTATTATTTAGTAACTTACTTTTTAGACACAATAGTCCAGTTACAGTTTTTGCTTCACCAATAAAATCTAAACAAGGTGACCTCAAATTGAACAAATTCTTACAGTTCTAAATCACAATTGTCAGAAACTGAGTTGTGAGATAAGAAGTCACAATTATAAGAATCAACCTAATAATTGCGATTTAAAACATATGGTATTGAGGGGGACTTTAAGTGAATTAAATACCCACATCGATCAACCACTAATATGAATATTTCTTATTTAAAAGTCTTTATGGATATCATATGCATGTACTGTATGTAACAGACACTGACGTGCATGTAAAAATAAGTAAAATGACAAGGCTTTGATCTTTCTTTTATTGCAAGAGTATGGTTAAACATAAATAAGGCCACAACAAATGTTTAAAGTGGAAAATATACAGCAAAAAACTTCAAACAGTTTTACAACATGTCCAATTAAAGGTGCTACTTTAACTAAAGGCCTAAGGACCGGCTTTCATAGAGGCACACGGGCGCCTGCGTGTAGGTTTCTGAAATGTAAGCCACCTCTGAAACAGAAAGAAATGAAGAAAAGACAGAGGCTGCATGAACAAGTAATTATCAAGCCTTGAAGAAAGACAGAAAAGAGAAACATGTCAGACGTGACGTGCAGATGAAAGAATCAGAGGCAGGCGGTTAGTGTCATGCAGCGTGCATTTCCACAGCTGAGAAACAGGTCAAAGACACTACGAGCCATGAGTGACCTTGCAGACGATCACCTTTGGATCAGCGCTGCTCACAGCAAGTCAGAAGCAGACGCAGTGGAGAGGTCGAAAAAGACTAGAAAGTGAATACAAAAGGAGAAACATACATGAGAAGTGAATCACATTAAAAGGCAGCTTGTAAACAGCTTTTCAAAACGAGCTGCTAATGCACAAAAATGGATTGAACGAATTTAAATATCCGTGCTTTATTAATGCATGTCATTTGATGATCTATCTGCAATCACCATTCATACTAATTAACACGTCACAAACTAACAATCGCCTTCCAGTGTCAACAAAAATTGTGTTTCAGTAAATTCTGACTGGAAAGAAATGTGCATTTTAATTGCACTTAAATGTGTTACTGTAAAATCTATAAGTACAGTATTACCCTGCCCTCAGACAGCACATCTTAGGTAGCAAATGACATTCAAATAAACCGCAGTAATAGTCCAGGGAATCAAATGAGAGGACGTTTACAAGACTGCCAAAGTAGTGTGTCTGTCACGATTCATAAGCGTGACACAAGTTTTTTAGTCTTTTAGTGCATGTAATGTGACACAAACTGGTGTATGATTGAGACTACACGAGTAAACAGATGAAATTAATACATGTGCATTTGGAACCGTTCAAATCTACAACTAAGCCTGAGAACAAAGTATAATGCTTCCATAGCTTTTGTTACATAGAGGGATGCACGATATATCTGTATTCATATTAGCCAGCAAATGTAACTGTTTTACGTTATCTGAATCGGTCCATTAGGTAAGCTTGATAAATGATAGCCAAATGATCATACGACCCCAAATTTAAAAACAAAAAATAATTATATAAATGTTTAATTAGAGCCTGTACGATTTATTATTTTATTTTAAGTGTATAAATTATTTTTATTCTTTGTTGTATTATCATTGATATGTATCATTTCTTTATTCCAATGGGTCATAGTACATCAATTTTTCAAGATTTGGGAATATTAAAAAAAAAAGTTTTCTGTTGTTGCACCTATTGTTGTCATCTATTGGCTTCAAAATATAAATATGTATTGATATCCGTTAAAATGTCCAAATCTGTGCATCCCTAGTTACATATACAGCATACATGTAAGAGAACATAGTCTTTAGCTTAAAGTTCAACTCTATTAACAGCATCTGTGATGTACTGATTAATACAGAATAGAACTGCAAAAACCAGCAAAAATCACATTTACAGCAACGCACTTACAATGGAAGTCTTCAGGAAAATAAAATACAAAATGCTCGCACTGTTTTGAAAGTCCAGCCACAACACAACACATCACATTGTGTTCATATAGACTGTGTTACATTTTTGACAATGTTACAGCTCAGATAACACACTTTTGTTTTGATAAATTACTACAGATGTTTGATAGAAACGTAAGATGCACATGTCTGCTTTAAACTCTCTGGAATGTCTTGTCCCACAGACTTCCATTGTAATTCTTGTTTGTTTTAACAGCATGAATGATATGATGCAATTATTTTCAGTGATAGTTGACATCATTTTCACAGATGCTGTCAGTAGATTAGCTTGCGCTGAACCCGGAACATTCCTTTTAACAGCCGTGCAGCATGTTTTTCATAACAAATGTAAACATGCGAGAAGAATGTGACTTCCATGTTCGTGAATGGTTAACAGAGCAGACGAGACGTGTTTGCAGCTTGATCGGTCAGGTTTTGTAAACTTGCAGTTTCAATAAAGAGCGTTCATTAATAATTAAAAGCAGAACGTCGCTCTTAATCGTGCATATGAAGGCAGCTCACTCATTAAAGTACTTCAAGTTCACTCCGTGTTTGACACTTTTTTTCTCTTTACGCAAACCTTTGTGACTGAGAAAGGCTTTGGTAATTTGTGCGCAATCCAAACCAGGCCATTTCAGTTATACGCTCTGAAAAAGTAGGTTCATATAGTTCATATTATCCCTTTTAAAGGGTCCTGGAGATGTTTCTCTCACATTAACACCCAGTGGCCCATGTGCTCTTCCAGCCAGAGCTGTAGAGGCTGTAGATTGAGCGGCTCGGCCTCTGCGTACATTTGGACGAGCTGTTCATGGAGAACCGCGAGCAGAGGCAGACTCACACTGAGCAGTTCGTACAGGAAGGCGTAATCCTCGGCATTATCCCGCAGGTGGACTCCTGTGGCACAGGCTTTACCATGCAGCCAGTTAAACACACGGCGAGGCACAGCACACACGTGCAGCGGCCAGCGCAGGCTTCTCTTCAGTGAGGACAGGATACCTGGAGATTCGTCCTGGAGATGATGCTCACGTCCCTCTGGACTCCAGCTGGAGCCGTCGTGGGATTCGTCATTACACGTCTGAAGAATCAATATTAAGATGTGCTGTAAGACAATTACTGACGAATTATTAAAATAAAGAGATGAAGCATAAATGAGTTTTTACCGTGTGTAGAATTGGTGTCCTCCCATTCTTAACTAAGGGTTTCCGTTGAGCAAAGTGGAGTTTGCAGTACAACTTTCCTACAGGAGAAAAAGAAACCATTAGTGTAAAGGTGTGGTCACATTTACTGTTCCCCTGTGAAATATTGCAGGTGAACTCAATAGGAATCCAAGCATTCTGGAGTTTGGCTTGAGGACGGAAAAGTTCTCCATGCAGATTATACCATGTTCAATCTGGTCATGCGAATACGTGTGTTAACCAACAGAAAGCTGCTTGGTTTGAAAGTGACTTTAGTGTGAGCTGTGCGTCATACATTGATATGCTATTGACAATGCACCTTTCTAAAAGCAAGATTTCACTGAAATATCAGTGACTGTACTGTAAGTGTGTGATTACCATATTTTACCATGTTCTTACGTATTGTGATTTTTATATTATTTGGTCTTTATTTTCCAGGTGAAAACACCAGACGGCAGCCAATCGCTGTCAGGGTCAGGTAGTGGCATTTATCAAATTCATTTAAAAACTGCAGTTTATGCAGGGGCTTCTGATGCATTTAGTGCGTAAATCATATTGACTTCGGACTTTTAGAAACAATGCCTGCATCTTTCAAAATGTAATCTTATTTGTATATGATTATATTCTTCCTGCGATTGCTTGGGTCGCTATCACAAAAAGCTGATCTCTTATATCTCTTATAAATAGTCTGGAATTTAAAGTGTCAGTTCACCCAAAAATGAAATGTTGTTTCAAACCTATTCATCTTCAGAACGCATATTAAGATATTTTTGATGAAATCTGAGAGCTTTCTGACCCTGCATAGACAGCAACACAACTGACACGTTCAAGGCCCAGAAGGGTAGTAAGGACATTGTTAAACTAGTCCATGTGACATCAGGGGTTCAACCTTAATTTGAGAATATTTTTGTGCCCCCCCCCCCCCAAAAAAAACTATTATCTTCCCTGTCAGTCTTCGACATGCATTTACTACTGTACCATGTATGCACGAGGTGCTCCTGATGCCAGCGTTTTGACGTAGAACCCAAATGCGCTGGGCCTTGTTTGTGAGCAGAGGAATGCACACGCATGCGTCGTGGTACCTCTTGGATTTCATCAAAAATATCTTAATTTGTGTTCCAAAGATGAAGGTCTTACGGATTGGAACAACACGAGGGTGAGTAATTAATGACAGAATTTTCCAACGCTATCTCACGACCAATTCGTACGTATTTTCCGAGGTGGCTAATTTGTACGACCTCACTCGTATGATTTGTCTAAATCCCAGTGACGTGTAGGTTTAGGGGCGGGGTTACGTGTAGGTCATTCGTACAAATTCATATGAATTGGCAACTCGTAAAATATGTACGAATTGCTGTGAGATTGGACTGGAATTGTCATATTTGGTGAACTATCCCTTTAATGGGATACAGTAGTTTTTACAAAAATAAAAAATATTTTCAATGAAAAACTGCATATTTTAGTCTGTTTGTCATTCAAAGCTTTCATATGGTTTTAGAACACTTAGATATAGTCATAGGGAGTATTTTTATAGTCATAGGGCTGTAGGGCTACTTTTATGGTGATTTATTTAATTTATTTGTTGACATTTTTAGAGCTTGACAGCTCCAGTCCCTATAGAAAAAAGGCAGAAAAATAAACCACACAGGTTTTGGGCAATATGAGGGTGAGTAAATGATTCAATACTAGTTTTAGGGTGAAGTATTAAATGAGAGCGCATCACAGGCCTTTGACATTACCTTCCTCTAAATCGAAGGAATGCCCTCCCTGGCGCAGCGGAGCTCTGCAGGTATGACAGCGGAAACATTCCCTGTGGAAGTGGAATCCCTCCGCGCTGAGCCTCTCCACTACAAACACACGCTTCTTACACGCATGACACACATCTCCCAGACTCTGAGGGAATTCTTTTTTTAAGGAAGGCTGGGGGAAAAAAGAAAAATAACTGGTCAAGATTGTGTCGGTTAAGCATGCTGAAACCTACTGTAATACATGTACTGTATGACCTACTGCAATTGCCAAAATTGCCGTACATATTCAAACAGTAGTAGGTACTGTATTCCACAACACTGATTTTTCAATGTTATAAATAAGTAATTTCAGAAGTACACACAGAAGTAATTTCAGTTTTTATACAAAACTGTATTAAAAATGCTAAATAACCATATTTATTTTTAAGATAATATGGATGTCACATAATGATGACTTAATTAAACATGCAAAATGCAGGTCATTTGAAAAGGTGTTGCATTTTTCATAGTTCCTCACCATTTTCTGATAGCATTATATACTGAGCAGTATATAAACCTCTATGAGTGATTTAGTCTAATTTTCTCAATTTACATGAGCAACCGTGGTAACATTTGTTGAAGCTTGGTAGTCCCAGTCCCCATACGCTTTTAATAATAAACAAAAAGAAGAAGAAGCTTGGACATTTTGCTGTATTTCAGGGAAGTACAGGTTTTAACAACATTAAGTTGAGTAAATGATGGCCATATGTTAACATGAAATGCACTGAACTGCACAGAATGAGTTCATAACATTCAAAGATGAAGTCATATTTGTTTTCAGATTAAAAACAACTGAGCATGTGAGCTGTGGCTTACCGGAGTGTGAGAGCTGCATGCCTGGGGCCTATGATCATTTTCATAGAAGGTAACCAGAGAGTCAGCCCTAGCACCCGCTATCAGAGACACTTTGTCTACTGTGCGCTACCAGCCAATGGGAGAGCAGGGACAGGAAGTGGAGAAAAGAGAATGAAACAGAAGGATAAAGCAATACAAGACATAGCAGGGAGGACATGCTGGGGAAAATCTGAGAAACAAAGAATCAGAAAACCTTTCTGTCAAACAGTGAGTTTGATCGAATAGATAGATTCTTCTGAATCAGACGGCATTGCTCTATTCCATAACTCACTGAGCTGCATTAATAGGCACAATCATTAAAGCATCACAGGAACATGGTGTAAAACAGACAAGATGCATCAAATACCCCTCACATTTGAAGGTAGCACTGCACTCATCCTTAAAGGGATAGTTCACCAAAAAATGAAAAATCTGTCATCATTTACTCGCCCTAAAGTAGTTCCAAACCTGTATGAATTTCTTTGTTCTGCTGAACACAAAGGAAGATATTTTGGAGAAAGTTTGTAAACAAACTGTTTTGGGGCACCATTGACTTCCATAGTAGAAAAGAAAATACTATGGAAGTCAATGGTGCCCCAGAACTGCTCTGTTTCCCACATTCTTCAGAATATCTTCCTTTGTGTTCAGCAGAACAAACACATTCATACAGGTTTGGAAATACTTGAGGGCAAGTAAATTATGACAGAAATTCATTTTTGGGTGAACTATCCCTTTAAAGATGGCAATTCTGAAACGTATTACACATGTATACAGTGCTTTATTAATAAATTGCAAAGTATTGTTTAAAAATGAATTTTAATAATTTATTGCACAATCATTATCTGATGTGTATTTTATTGCTTATTTATCATGTTGTTATCTTAGCAACATGCTAACATCAGACTACTGAAATGGGTATGTTGTGTTTCCTGTGCAGAGTGATATGTGCTGACTTAGAAGACAGGCGTTCAGTAACTCAGGCTCATTAGAAATATATGACTCACATTTCCACAAAATCTCAAATAAGTTGCTCTGGGTACATTTTGCTAAATTTTACAGATGATACGTCCACCAGGGGCACTATAACATTTTTTTTCATCATTGCAGATGCAGGTTTATTAAAGAGTACAGTGTATTGAAAAATAACGATAAAAACGCATTTGCTGAAGCAACCATGCTGCTTTGGCTTCCTTCTGCAAGGTTTAGAGCTCTTTTGTTAAGTGTTATGACTCATGTTCGGCGGGACTTGTACCCGAACTCTCCATATGGTAAATGCAATGCTGTACTAGGTGAGCTACCGAGCAAGCTGTCTATGTCAGAAAGTCCATATATACCGCATATATGGCTCTGCTTATGTGCTACTTAAGTAAAAATGTTTTAATTTACAAATCATACAATGTGGTAAAATTGCACTTACAATTTTATTGTGAAAGGAACCACCTAAAATGTATAATTTACTGCCTCTAAAGTAAATTTCAGCTTGAAACTGAAGTGAAATGTACAAGTATGCTTTTGCAGTAATGTAGCAAGAGTCACACATGTTTATAGAATGCAGACATCTCACTAGGTTTTAGAACAGAGCTCACTTTTTTAGCTCACAATGAGGCTTGTCAGACATTCTGGAGATACTTCTAAAGGCATCAAGTAAAACGTGAAAACTCCAATGTCGAGACGATTACGTAATGCTCCAGTCACTTTGAACTGTTCGGTGGGTGGAGCTAGAGTTACAGGTCAGGCATCTGGCAATGGAAGAGAGGACTTTTGGAATGATCTCTCTCCCTGTGGTCAGCTGGAATGTAAGGATGCTTACAGCCAAGTGTGTGTGTGTGTGTGTGTGTGTGTGTGTGACTCACACGTTTTCATTAGAAAACCAAGCTTGTAAAGAGAGACATTCATCAAAGAAAGCTGCCGCCCTGATCAGAGCTCTCAAGTCCTGCCTACAACATGCCAACTATCTCACGGAAGACTCATTCCAGTCAGATTGCACATCATGCGAGTCCTGGGAGATTGTGGATAAGAGTCATTGCACAGATATAGTCATATACCTGTTTGGGAGTATATGAGTCTCCATTTGACTGAGGAACATCTGTTTGTTTTCTGACAGTAAAGGATGGTGTGCTACTGCCCGTGGCAGACTGAAAATTTGAGAGTTTATTTTAGTTAAGTTAAATAAAATGCTGACCCAAAAATGAAAATGTATTCATCCCCATATTCCTCCAAACCTGTATGACTTCTTTTTCCATGGAACTCTAAAGGATACATTTCCAAGCTATTTCTTTCCAAGAAAGCATTCTTGTTTTATGGTCTTTCAAGCTCCAAAACATTATAATATAAAAAAAATCCCAAAATACCATAAAAAGCTGTCTATATGACTTGTACCATGCTCTGTAAAATATATGTATATTGTTATGAATAAAACAGATTAATGGAGTACGTTTTACAAGAAAATACTATTTTAATGTCAAAATGCATTACATTTTGACTAATGTCAAAATTCAAAATGTTATTCAATGTATTACATGCCGTTTCTTTGTAAATATTTGTGACATTTACTAGTAAGCGAATATTGTTTTAAGGTCATTCTTACACCAATTTGTTTTCAGTGTATTTCAAGTATTTTGAAGCTGATACGATAGCTTTGTGTGAGTTACAGACCAAATCAGAAGTCATTGACACTCTCAAATCTCATTTGCCCATCCACATATTCAAACTAGCCATGTTGCTTTCAACTTTGAGACAAGTGAGATATTTCTTCCATGGAAGAAAAAACGGTGCACAAGTTTGGAACAACATGAGGGTGATTAGTGAGTGTATATTTCACTTTCAATCAATCAAACAATTATCTTGACAAACACTCACCATTTCTGAGTTACACTTTGCTTCTTCTTGCAAGTTTATGCCATAAAGTATTTCTGGCTTTAATTTACAGCTTTAAAGGAGACATGAGCAGAATGATAGTGATGCTGTATGTTAATAAGAAATGACTCTGAAAGGCATTAGAACTAAGGCCATATACAGGACGAGTGTTCAAGTTAAAACCACTGCTATACCTTAATGAGGAAGCAGAGCAGAATGTAAAGGAAAGATGGAGAGGAGCAGTGCATTCTGGGATGGGGTGAAATGTTATGGAGTTAGATTGATGAGGATGGAGAGTGGAGGAACTTGTCTGTTCAGAGCAGAGATGGACAGACAGATTAGACAACAGGGAAATAAAGATTTGGATCATATGTTACATAGAATAACATTAAATTGCAATTTAAATTGTTAAAGTATCGCCATGTAATTTTTGCTCACTGGTCTTGGACTTAACACTGACACTTTTCGGTGTGAGTTCAGCATCACACAAAGGTTTTCAGTCACTGATTGAGCTACTGTAAGAAAATACCCTATATCCACAGACACATTTGCTACTTAAGATTAATTTATTTTTTTTGTACCTAGAATGCTCTGATGTGTGGAACAACTTCTTTACACCACCAATTGACTATATTAAACTGCCTATTTTTCAAAGGTAATCATTGCATTAGGTGTTCAACTCTTTACACTGGAAAAATATACTTCCCATGCCTTGAAATAACAGAAACAATGTCTATATGACATGCAAACATGTTGGTTTCGCTTTCCAAATATGTTTAGTCACAGAAAATGCAAAACAGCAAGTTTAGATGGCGCCATGATACCTTATCAGGTACGTTTAAGTTTCTGTTTTCCTCTGACTGGGGGATCTGTGTTTCACTCTGAGGCCTAAAATGAGATGTTCTGCGACAGCTTAACTGTAACCACAAATTAAATCCCATTCAATATGTCATAAAGCCGCACTCTGAGCATACAGTAATGATAAATAACCTACAATTATTTAGAAGATTGACTAAGCCGGTGACCTCCAGCATGCCAGATGTCAAACCACTTATGCTAAATCCCTCTCCACTGTAATTATATTTCCTAAGTTAGCTGAGCGGCGAGAGAACACTCACCAGATGGGAAGAACTCACGGTTTCTCCCTGTATCTCCTTTTCAAAGTGCTGCACATGTAATGGTTTGGTTTTAGACACCTTAACCAGACGGATGCCAGTGGAGGAGGAGAAAGAGTAAGAATTAGATGCAGCAGACTGGGACAGAGTGTAAACTTTGCATGTGCCCTTACCTGCTGCAACAGCAGAGAGGGATAGGATGAAATGAGAGGAGGAGGACAGGAAGCAGCAGTGCATTGTGGGAGAGGGCATGAAGGGGTGGTCAATGGGATAGAATGAGGGAAATGGAGAGATGAAGAGTGAGGCTGCACAGACACAAGTCATGAAGAGAGAGAAAGAGCAAGTTGGATTGGTAGCAAAATGGATGAGTTGAAAATGTATTTTATCTGAGCTTTCAAAATGTTGGTTTTCTTTGGTAGAAATGTGCTAAGGATCTGATTTGACTGAATTCAAATTAAAATCAAAATCAGTTATCCCAGTGTCACTCAACACAATTTGATCTTGTTCCAGTTACAAGCTCATCAATGGCACTGTCATTTTATTGTTTTGTTATTTTAATTGTATTATGTTTATTATTGTTATCTCTGCATTTTATGTATTATTTTTTTATACATAGCAATATTGTCTATTGTATTCTGTCTTGTCTGTTGTCTGTGGAAACACATATGACAATAAACAACATTGACTTTTGCTAACATTTTCCTGTCTAACGCTAATCAAGTGCAACAGTCGGGTTCCAGAAATAAAAACTAATTCATTTTCTCTATAGGAAAATCTATTTTTAACTTATAAACCTTTAAAGTAGGACTGTCAATCGATTAAAATATTTAATCGTGATTAATCGCATGATTGTCATGAGTTAACTCGTGATTAATCGCAACTTAATCACACATTTTTATTAGTTCTAACTGTACCTTAATTAAAACTATTCAAGTTTTTAATACTCTAATCAACATGGGCATGGACAAACATGGATGTTTTATGCAAATGTATGTTTATTATTAGTGAAACCATAGTCAACATACTAGAGCATGTTTCAAAGGGCATAGATGTTTTTCAGAGAACTTGTTCATGTCTATTAGACACATGAAAAAAGAAATACCAGGTTCCCATTACTTCTCTTTCTTTGCTCTGAGCAATTTACTGACACAAACCTGTTTACATTTTCACACTTCCTCTGAACATGCTAAATGTATATTTATTATTATTATTACATTTGTTTGCCTCTCTGTGCCCACATACTGTATTTTGATGCAGCTAAATTCTCATTAAAACTGTTTTCATTTATATATTTTACTGTTTCTGTTGTCAGACAAAGGAATGAATATGAAATAGTGACTGAAACGCGACCCAGACATTAAGACTACATAACTAGCTCTCCTTTCCAAGATGTTAATCTGCACAAAAATCCTGATTTATAATCGTGCCGTCGTCTGATAAAATCAAGTAGGCTACACATAAGATAAAGACAATAGCTATGCTGTGATTTCGGCTATCTTGCATGTAAAATTAGAGAAGCAACATAATATCTGCTTTAAATGAAAGCGCTGCTCCTCTCCGCCGCTCGCTGAACAGAGCAGACGCAGAGAAAGAGAGACCGTGCGGCAGTGCCGGCGAGTCTCAGAAACAAAACAAAAAAAAGTCGCTAAAGGAGTCTGAAAAGTTGCTAAATCTAGCGACAAGGTCGCTAATTTGGCAACACTGCATCTCCATTTCTCCAACTACGGGCTAGGCAACAGGTCAAACAGAAAATGCACACTCCGTTAATTGTGCATTAATAAAATGTGTGCCGTTAAATAGAATTTGCGTAAATGCGTTATTAACACGTTAATTTTGACAGCCCTACATTACAGATCATTTGTGAGCTTTGAGGTTGCTAATTGACAGTACATCTAACAAGCCATCTGTTTTTTTTAAATAAAGTTTTAAATAAAGTTTAAAAGTGGAATTTATGATGAGAAACTACATCACCAATGATTCTGTATGGAAAATTCCACCAATCAGAGAGTTGCGGTGAGCAAATCGCACCAAAAGAGCTCTGTGGAGTCTATCTTGCTAATTTTCGAATAATTTTTTGCTTCAAATAAAAGTTTGAGATGTTTTGATTCACCTTGTAGCTGGTTGGCTTGGTTCATGGCTTACAACACTTTAACAAAGACTTAAAAAAAATCCTTATTTGAAAATTATTGGCAAAAATACTTCCGGAACAATGCTGCTGAAAAGGTGGACAGGCACTAATGAAATCATATATGTAAATGTCTCAAAAATGCACCTTTGAGCTTTTCGCTGATTCTCTCTTCTCTTCACAAAGCTGCATGTCTAGCTGCCCAGTCTGAGGTATATCCGTCTTATTAGGAGCGGAGGAAAGAGCAGGAGGAGGACATGAATTGATGACGATTCATTAAAGGCTGTTAAATGGGCAAGCAGTATTAGGAGTGTTAAGCGATATTAGAGATGGAAAGAAGTGCATGCGTAAGTGATGGCAGGCACTGTCAGAGGACAGGAGACGAGATTAGGAGAGATCATGGGAGGACGTACTGTAGGGAGCAGCAATGCATTCTGGGATTGGGTGTGGTGGGGTAAATGTGGAGATGGATTGTAAGGTCAGACAGCAGAGGAGTCAGTCTGTCCAGAACAGAGATGGCTTGAACATTCAGAACTGAGAAAATTGGATTACAGGACACTCATAACTCATAAAGGAAAATGTATTGCTCAGATGTTGTTCTTTTAAATCTCAGGAGGCCTGAGTTCTTAGCATTTCTTAGTTATGTTTAACTGATAGTAAAGAACTTTATCTCTGATGTTTCTCCAAAAATTACATGGTCAAATATAGACATAAATGAAATGAGCAATAACATTAATATACAGTAGATAGCTGCAGAAAATGTGTTCCTAGAGTAGCTATTTTTGGCCGAGATGCAACTATTTGAACATTTGGAATCTGAGGGTGCAAAAAATCTAAATACTGAGAAAATCGCCTTTAAAGTTGTTCAAATGTAACATCTTAGCAATGCATATTACTAATTAAAAATGAAGTTTTGATATATTTACGGTAAGATATGTACAAAATATCTTCATGGAACACGATCTTTACTTAATGTCCTAATGATTTTTGGCATAAAAGAAAAATTGGATAATTTTGACCCATTCAATGTATTTTTGGCTATTGCTACAAATATACCCCAGCGACTTAAGACTGTTTTTGTGCTCCAGGGTCACATTTGGGTTTCAAAGATGAACAAAAGTCTTATGGAAATACATGAGGGTAACTGATTGATTGAACTATCCCTTTAATTCTGTATTTACTTGTTTTTGCCTATGAGAAACAACTGAGATATGAAAGAGACCTCATTTGTGTTTTTTCTTTCCTATGGGTACATATAAAAATATACTGCTTTGTGCAAAATCAGGAAACCTGCAAAATAAAAGATGTTATTTATGTAACATAAGTTCCTTGTGGAAAATGTTAAAATTATATTTAGCAGTTGTTTGAAGGGTCTAGAGGACTGTTCAACATGTGTTACTCACTCTTTGGAATGATTTTTAAAGCTAGATATACTCAACTGGTTCATAGAAATTACAAGGAGGAGTGTCTGGCTCGCACTTTAATGACAGATGACAAAACCCAGAACATGCATGTTACAGTATGACGCCTGAGAGAGCAATTCAAACGCATACTGAGAGAAGAACTAGCATCAGTTTTTGCAGATAAATGTTTTTTGTTATCTCATTTTTTTTTTTTGCCCACTGCATTTTCTCACAGAAGCACATAGTACTGCTAGGAAATATAATAAATGCTCAGAGAATGATGATGTTTGAATCATCTGTGGACACCTGGACTAATGGTTTCTCCTTATGTGTGCAGTAAAAAAGCAAAGAAGCTGCTTTTCCAGTCTGAGAGATCAATTTAAATGCTTACAGGACCCCTGAGCAGCCCAGACCCCTTTATAAGATTTAAGAGAGCCATGTGAACGTTACCAACCCAATTAGAATTGAGAGAAAAATGTATACCAACAATTTCTTCGAGGAACAACCAAATACCACCTAATATGTTATGATGTCCACTGGCATTCATTGACTTTATTAACTCTTTTGAACAGACCCACATCTGTTCTGCTACACAGATTATTAACCAAGTATGGCTGAGCGGGGGTTCGGGAAATTAATTACTCAGTATGCGATGATATCTGCAAAGACTGCAGGTGCATGAAATGAAGCTCAGTCACTCAGTGATCACAGGCTAAAACCGCAGGCCATGCAACAGCAGCTGAGTGAGGAAAGCCAACAAACGCAGTAACATAGTCACCTGATGTGGAGAGCAGGCCTCGCCAGAGAACAGAGCGCTCAAATGCACAGCCTTCTCCTTTATGCTTTTTTTATGAAACTCCCTGGCCTTTTGAGTCTGGGCTTTCCTCTGAGTGAAGCCGGTAGAAAGAAAACAGCAAGAAAAAAGTGGAAGAGAATAAAGACTGAGCCTGTGGTGAACAGTGAAATCTGTGCTTAGATCCCTGTTCACTCAGTCCACTAATGTGTTTGACATTTATTTCTTGTCAATAGAATTGTGATCAATGTCATGCTTTTTTAATGCCGTTAACTTAATTATTTTAAACTGGTTGAAATTGCCTCTATAGAGCAAATTAGGCAAAGCAAGCGCACACCTGTGGAGGTGCAAGTTTAAGGAAAAAATATGAACCAATTGAAGGAGAACAATTTAAATTGCCTCTAAACATACATATTCTCAAACAATAAGTAACATAATATTTTTCATAATTTAGGAATGTAGTTTTGCTAAGGATCCCATCTGGAATGTATTTATAAATACATATTATATTAACAAGGCTTTAGAACATATGAACATCTATTCATAGCTCAGTCTTTAGAAAGAAGACAGAATGAAATAGTTTTAATGTCAAAATTGGTAAATTCATTAAACGGGACATTCTCTGAAATGGGTGCATTTACCTCTTTGAAAAGATGAATTCAATGCATTTCTAGCTTGTAGGCAATCGGTCCAGAAAATAATGTATTTAAGTAATAATAAATAGTACTGCACCATTTTAGGCAAAGTAAAAACTCAATATAGGTTGGGATGTTACTATTCTCCTTTAGAAAAGGTAATAGTAACAGGGTTGACTGCTTTTATTATTTATATATTATTCATGACATTAAAAATATAATTTAATGATCCTGTTTTTAATAATCAATTCCTGACTAATTTTTTTTTAAGATTTTAAGGTCTCCTGACAAACAAAATGTAGTGCTAAAAAGGGACATGTACTATTTTAAGGTACAATAATGTAATTGTGAACAGTATGTTACGTTAATAAGAGATTCTCATGATGGTAACAGGGTTAACACTAATCCTGGCAAAAAAACTAAGGAAGTATTTACTAAGGAAAATAATAAAACTAAATAATGTGAAAAATGCTGCCAGGATTTGGATCCACCTGCATTCAAACATCACCATGTATAATACATTTTGACTAAATTGACCCACTTGAGGAGCCATACTTATATGTCCACTGGCTAATCTCCTCTTCCACCCTCTAGGAGGCCTCTGCCAGCACATGGAGCAGCTGGCAGGTGGCTGTGTGAGAGAGCTGTGTTTCTCTGCCTCTGATTGTGTGTGAGTGTGTGTGTTAGTCGGCTGAAGTGGTTTCCTCCGTGGATTCAGAGGACTGGAATGAAGCGAGGGGAAGAGAGGGGCCGAGGGCACCTCAGTGTGTCGCACACAGGCAATGGACGGAAACTGTGAACACACAGCACATGTGGGCAGCGCTGGATATGAGCTGTCATACTGATTATACATAAACTTGGGGGACTTTGGAGTGAATCTACAGAGAGGCAGAGATTCACACTGTGAAAAGTAATGGTGACGTTTATTGAACGCTAAATTACTAAAAAATAAATATTCCAAAAAGGAAGTTTTGCAGGGATGCCATAGAAGAACGATGTTTGGTTCCCTAAAGAACTTTTAAAGAACAGTTCTTAGAAAACACTTTTGAAGAACATAAAAAAACCCTCTAAAGTATTACTATAAAGACTATAAAGAACCTTGAATGGAAAACTTCATAGGTTCTTTATAGAGCCACAGGTGCCAATAAAGGACCTTTATTTTAAAGAGTGTAGAGTTTAAATAAGATGAATATTATCAAAAAAACTTAATTCAGATCATGTGACAGCTAATACCAGGTGATAAATGATACTTTTGTTCAAGTATTTTGTTTGTGGGTGTACATTGACTTTGGAGGTTCTACCTGTTTTTTAGGGGGTGGGGTTGGTGGGACTTTCTTCTTGATAATGTTAAAGAGAGGGCTATCGGTCATATCGAGTGACGGAGGTCTCGGAGCCCTCTCATCATTAGAGTCAGACTGAAATCATTATACCAGGAACAGTTTCAGAGAAAAGCAAGCCAGGGTCAGAAGGACAGAGGGAAGAAAAGAGAAAGAAGAGATTAACTAAGCACAGAAATACTCAGAAAGCCAACAATTCAAAGAAATCTTAAGCCCTTGTCATTATTTTTTAGATAATTTGAAACCAATATGCCTTAAACCATCCAGCTCCATATCTTGATGTCAAACCTTGTACAACACATTATGACGTATCATATTTCAATGTTTGTTAAAGATAATCTAGAGCACCAGCAGAGATTTTCTGTGAATGACGATAAAAAAATTCAGTCTGTTACAAAAATCGATTGTATGGCTTCAGAGAGTTTTGCGCACAAAACATATAGAGCACATGTACAGTGTATTCTGGAGCTCTACAGCCTTCACCTTTATTATACGGAAAAGAGCAGCAAGAACATTCTGCAAAATAGCTCTTTTTGTGTTCCACTGAAGAAAAACAGAAATAGTGCGATGATATAATTGAGAGTAAACAATGACAGAATATTCACTGTCAGGTGAACTATTTCTTTAAGAAAATGTAATGTATATCTTCCACTGATGCCGTGAGTTCAGACAAAATAGTATTTACCTGTCTGCGAATAGAGCAGCTTGCTGTGCTGTCCTCGAAATTTAGCTAGAAGCTGAGTGGCCATAAACTTGACCTTGTTTTCTTTCAGTTCCCGCCCCTCATTGGATACAGAAGAACTCTGACTGATGGATCTGATTGGCTGGAAAAAAGTGGACCAATCAGAGAGCAGTTCTAGTTTCACATGCTTTTACTGGTATGTTATTATATACTATAATACTGACCTCTTCTAAGTAACTAATTTTCCGTCTTCTCTTGTATGTGGCGTCATTGTCTTCAATCTTTTTGTCATTCTAAGGAACAATAAGTTATATTTTGCTTTAAAAGGTGATGTACAAACTTCAACAAAATAAGAAAGTTCACCAAACCCAAACTGTAAAAGTGATTGTGATAAATCAAACCCAGTGTATACTACCTTGGGTATGCGTTTCCGAGGCTGAAGCAAACTCAATGACTTGTAAACAGGTCTGGGAGAACCTGATGGACATTTTCCATTATTTGCATCACCATCTCGCTTTGAATCTACAATAAACCACATGACAAACATTTGCATGACATTTGATAATAAACAACTACAACAAATAAGCATTGTAACCAAACAAACATCACTTTACAACTTAAAAGCCTCATATTGCAGCTTCTTTTGCCCAAGAAGAAGCTATCTGAATGTATGTCATTTAGTTGGCATCAGATGTGCTTCTGCTGTATTAACGTCTCTGAGGCCAGACAATATATAATGTGGAATATTTATGGCCTCCTCCACTGTGGTGATGTGCAGATCTGCAGGGTGGTAACCTGGTTTCAGACAGACATGCATTCCTGGCATGACTGCGTGACAGAAGGAATTGTGTAACACAAATGTTCGAGTGCAAAAGGCCAGATAAAATGCTTCTCTTTAGGGGTTTTCCATACATGCATTGTGTGTTTTCTTAATGGACACACCTTATGCAAACTCTAACTAGGCGGAAGACACACTCAAAACAGGTAATAGGTTTTGGGCAGTGTAAAAGGTTCATTTATGAACACCTTTAATGGGCTAAATGTAACAATGCCATGTATATTTTGAGAGCTGAAGGTGCTGAAAATTGTTTTATTGCAATAAAGTCTGTGAATTATGAGACTATATCTATGTTTGATGTGAAATATAAGTGTACTGCAATATACACTGCATACTGCCCACTCAATAAAAAACAAACATGCAATGAGAAATGTTAAATTAATAGTATGTGGATTGTTGTCATTAATGCTGCATATTTAATTTAGCAAGTACACTGTTTATATTTGTATTATATTTGTATTTTTAATCCAGAGTAGTCAAGAACAAGGTAAAACAAATTGTGGCTGATGTTACATGCAGAAATGAAGTGAATATTGAATACCGAATTTAACTGATCATGTACACAATTGCTCACAGTTTGGGGTCAGGAAGATCTTTTGTTTTAAATCAATTCTTTTATTCAGTAATTTCATCCATTAAACTGATGAGGGAAATTGAAAATGACAGTAAATACATTTATAATTGTGCTGTCAAATCGATTAATCGCGAATAATCACATCCAAAATTAAAGTTTGTGTTTACATAATATGAAAGTGAAAGTGACTTGACATACAGCCAAGTATCGTGCTCTGCATTTACCCATCCAAGTGCACACACACACACACACACACACACACACACACACACACACACACACACACACACACACACACACACACACACACACACACACACACACACATACAGCAGTGAACACACACCCGCAGCAGTGGGCAGCCGTTTATGCTGCGGCGCCCGGGGAGCGGTTGGGGGTTCGGTGCCTTGCTCAAGGGCATCTCGTCGTGGTATTGAAGGTGGAGAGAGCGCTGTGCATTCACTCCCCCCACCTACAATTCCTCCTGGTCCGAGACTCGAAATCGCAACCTTTCGATTACGAGTCCGACTCTCTACTATTAGGCCACGACTTCCCACGTGTGTGTACAGTGTATATATGTACATACATATATATATATATATATATATATATATATATAAATACAAACACATACAGGTATATATGTAAACACAAACTTTTATTTTGAATGCGATTAATCGCGATTAATCGATATAAAAGTACTAATTTATGTTACAAAATATCTCTATTTCAAATAATTGCTGTTCATTTTAACTTTCAATTCATCAAAAGGCAAGGAGAAATGTTCAAATACTAGAATGCTATATATTTCTGCATATTTAATTAAGCAAGTTTTGCCCATCTTGTAAGTTAAAAAAACATTTATTTTTTAATTCAATATTTTTGTAACATTTGTATATATTTTTTTAAATCTCTGGAGTCCGATCAAAGAAGTCAATGAGACCTTATTGTATATATGTATACTACCATCTAATTATTATTCGTTTTTATTAATACTTTTATTCAGCAATTATCTTTAATTCAAAAGTGACAGTAAATACACTTATAATTTTACAAAATTATTGCATAATTTTCTTTGAAACTTTTTATTCGTCAAAGTGTCCTGACAAAAATCTATCAAAAGTTATTAAATTATAATACTTGTTCACAATATTGCAGTTTTACTGTATTTCTGCTAAAAATTAAAATGCAGCCTTGGTGAGCATAAGAGACTTTACACTACAAAAACCTTAACAGACCCACTTTTAAACAATAGTGTACTTGATTCTGCATAAAGTAGTGTACTGGTTTACCATTCCAAACACAGCCAGTGATCGTAACAGGGTTGTAATGAAAGCGTTGATATCTACCTGAGGGAGGTAGAGGCGTTCCCCGGAAGAGCTCGTAGAACTTGGAGAGGTAGTTGGCCATGCTGGTCTTGTCCGGCTCCTGACCTGCTGCCAGCTCTTTCCCTGTGATGAAAGGCTTAATGCCAAACTCCTTCTCCGCCACATCAAATGCCAGCTGAAGGTTTTTGGCACAGTCTTGCTCATTGAGAGAGTCGTAATCACTACAGGAAACAAGGTGATAAGAGCAGAGACCATGGGATCTGAATTAAACAAGCTGCCCTCTTGACATTTATGCAAAGAAAGGACAATGTGCAGCTGTGAAACTTCTCTGCTTTCTTTAAGCTACTTTTGACAATCTCAAATGACAGACTTGAAAAATGTCCCTTGATAAAGTGTGTGAATTGTTGCACATGGTTATGCTTTCTCAGCCAAGAACGCTGAAGTGTAAAATCACGCTGTTTAGATGAATAAGTATCGTGTAGCAGGATATCTGTTTTTGAAGAATAAAGCTATAACATGGGAAAGCGATTTCTCAAGGGGTCAAAGTGCTTTTCACATGTCCTGCTCATGTTTAGGATTACACAGTAAGTAACTGTGCAAAGGCAAAAGCTAATAAACATACAGGAGAGTTGACTGGAATGGTTGCCAAAATAAAACGTGATTTCTGGGCATGTCAGAAAGCAGACCAAATATTTATTAAATGTGCTTACGACTTAATTCCATTGCTAATGTTTCATTCATCAGATGAACATTATCAAAGTGTCATGTAAACTACTGTTTTACTAGGGATTGCCTGATTCATCCTTTACATTGGACGATATTAGCATGTATTTTTGGACATGGCACTATTGCACTACCATGTATACACCTAATTCTGGACAATCTAGAAAACATGTACTAAAGACATTGTTATTTAGTACATGTTTTTTGCACAAGGTAAAGTACCTTGGAGTACCATGTAAACACCTTGGTACTGTATACGAATAATGGTAATCATACAATATCACTAGCTACATAGTACTACCATAACACTATGTAAGTGTCAATCAAATAATAAGATACAATACTTTAGGTGATTCTACTGATCGCAATATTAGATACAGATTTGAAATGTGAAATATATAAAAGGGAAAGACAGTGTTCTGATGATGTTTCCTGCAGTTGTAAAGAATCTCACATGAGCTGTGGTCTGAAGTGATGTATGAGAGCACCGAAAGCCAGGCCACTGCTCCAGCAGGAAGTGAGGTCAGTCACATTCACACCCTTGTAGCCCTCTGTCTGCTTCTGGCACCACGTCAGTAACCGACTCGGCCTGATCTCAGACTCTGTTAAACACACACACACAAACAGAGGTAAATGTTATTATATATAAAGGTTCATCTGGAATGAAAGTCAAGGTGACGTCTTCTCTTTGTCAGGTGTCTGAACTTGCCTCATCAATCTCGTAACACACTCTTTATTATTTGTTTCAGAGTAGTGTGTCACCCTGACCGCTAACAACTGTTTTTAGGTGCAGTAAAGCCACATGTCAACAAGCTCAAACGAACAGAAATAGCAGAAAGGATTTATTGAGATTGATTTAGGAAACAGCAGCATGACCAGAAAATATAGATATGTGGTATTTCTGTTTTTGCCTCTTGTTCTATTTCCTGTTAAGAGGCTAATTTAGTCAAGGAAAGAGGAAGTTCAGCAGAAAAGTGCATGTACAGCACATTTCTAACTGATGTACACTACTGGTCAAAGGTTTAGAATAATTAAGATATTTGTATATTTTTGAAAGATGTCTCTTATGCACAACATAATGCATGTATTTGATCAAAAACACAATACAGTAAAATCAGTAATATCGCAATATATTATTTCAATTTAAAGAATTGTTTTCTATTTGAATATATTTTAAAATGTAATTTATTCCTGTGATGGCAAAGCTGAATTTTCAGCATCATTACTCCAGTCTTCAGTGTCACATGATCCTTCAGAAATCAGTCTAATATGCTGATTCGGTGCTCATGAAACTTTTCAAACTGTCATCAAGCATTATCAGTTTTTGTATGTTCTATTTATTTTTGAATTCTTGAATCAAATAATTCTAAAAAAAGTGTATCATGTGTTCCACAAAAATATAGTTGCAATAATAATTGAGCGCCAAATCAGCATATCAGAATGATTTCTGAAGGATCATGTGATTCTGAAGATTTTTAAAGACATTTTATTATTTAAAATATAAAACAGATATTTAAATAGTTTCAGAGTATTACATTTTTTACTGTATTTTCAGTTAAATAAATGCAGACTTTTAAGCATATGAGACCTTTTTCAATTTTTTTTATAAATAATAATAATAATTAAAATACATTTTTTGATCAGTAGTGTATATTTTAGGATTTATTTAATAGAAAGTTTCGAAGGCAAATAAAATTAAAAAGGCAAATAAAATAAAAAATGAAAACAATATATAAATGCAGTCATTATTTACTCACTCCCATGTCCTTCAAGACCTGTATGACCTTTTTTTTCTTCTGTGGAGCACAAATAAAGATACTTAGAGAAATGTTCATGCTGCTGTTTTCTATTAACAAAAGCAGACAGTGGCGAGGGCCTCAGAAAACGTTGAATATACGTTTGTTGGAAACTAAGAAGATCATACAGGTTTGAGGGTGAGTAAATAATCCAGTTTTTGAGTGAACGATTCCTTTGAGCAGCATGTCTGGAGCGTTCCTTACTCTTTACTTAGGGTAGTAATCTTCTCACTTTGGCTCTGGTAATAACAAATCTCAGTCTGGGTCGAATTCCCTCAGCAGAAATACATTGTACTTCTCCCTGAACCTGCCACATCGTGGGAGGAGTGCGCTCGCTCGCTCTGCTGTTTTGAGAACGTTCCTAAAACAGGAGCTGCCTGTTATCTGCAGAAGGTAAGAATGCTGTAAACACTCGTTTTAACTCGAGTTACTTGCCTGTTGTCTATAATTATAATATGCAAATCTCAGCTCTCACATACGGTGGTGGTAACTCTTGAGGAACTCTTGGATGGTGCACTCGAGTAAAAGAGCGGAGGATAATTATAGATCTGTGTTAGACTGATTAGAAGTTTCTTCTAACCTCGCCTGGCCAAGTTGACAGGGCGGCGTATGGTGGCGGCCCGTTCCAGAGAGCACGGCTTCATCTCTCCACAGATATAGTTGTTGCGGACCTGCAAAGGAGAAACTGTTTCAATGAGGGTGAATGTATAAAATTGATATTTACATAAATTCTGATTGGTTGAGCCATGTTTAAAGCCTTGTTGAACAACAACAACAAAAATAGATAACAGTTTAAATTGTCTGTAGGCATTTGTGGTTGCAAAGCAGATTTACATGTTACTGTTTTATTATATTAATATGCAAATTTGCTTGGCAACTATAAGTAGTCTACAGTTAGGCTAATTTATTGATTTGTTGTGTTTACATACAGTACATGTCAGAAGCTTGGAATATTTTTTAGAATAAAAAAGACTTGTAATGTTTATTAAAGAAGTATCTTATGCTCACCATAGCTGCATTTCATTTGTATTTAATATCTTACTTACAGTACCTTGAGACTTTGAATGAATGGTATTGGTATAGGTTTCCACAAATAATATTAAAAGCAGCAAAATCTGAGGCTGCGAAAATTCAGCTTTGTCATCAAAAATTACATTTTAAAATACAGTAAAACAAAAAATAATATAGCACGATATTACAAATATCGTTACCTATTATATTACTTTTTTGATCAAATAAATGCAGCCTTGCTGAACATAAGATACTTTCTTTTCAAAAACATAATAATCTAAATTATTCCAAGCTTTTGGCCAACAGTGTATTTGTTTATTTATCCTCATTGTCATAGGTGCTTTATAAAAGCAATAACTCACTTGAGGTTGTGAACGGCAGTGATTAATTTTACCATGTGATTTTTTTAATGACAATATAGGCCTACAGTGCACAGAGAGTAATGTCATCTCACCTGGTGTGGCCTGACACAGCTTGAATTAAGGTTGGGATAGCGTGTTCCTGGATCTATGGTGTACAAATCAAAGTTTTTGGCGATGTTTGCAGGTGTTGTTTGAGGTAACAATCGGTACAGACTCTCCCTAGACCAATAAAACAAAACAACTACATAAACAAGCACTTAATAGTATTATTAAGTGCATTAACACTTTCAACATCTTTGAAATCATTCATCATTTTAGTATGACCAAATAGTGATATATTATAGATGAAAACATGCTGGCGTATTCATATGGAGCTGTGTGACTGTGTGTGCAGTTATTGTTTGCGCATGTTAAATTTGACCTTCACTGACCTCTCTGCCAGCACCTCGAGTGGATTTCTACCCTGCGCCCAACTTTTTGCCATCCAAGCCGTGTCAAAGGCTGCCAGGAAGCCGCGGGCACAGCCGGTCCCCATGGGCCAGAAGGGCTACAGTAAGACAGACAACCACAAACACGTCAACAGAATCAAACATAATAATCATATAACTACACAGTAATGTATCCTCCTCACCTCTAGAAGACTGTCTCCCACTAGTGCCACCAGCACACTGTGACCAAACCTCTCCCGGACAAGAGCGGCACTTTCTGAGGCGTACATGCTTGTGAAATCGAACATGGCCACATCAGGCTGACCGCAGTGGTTCATGGCGTAGTCCAGCGTGGGCAGCTGGTAGTGGGTGGCGTAGTCGGCTGCCTCTCGTGCGTACGCCAGCAAAGCCTCTTGATTCACGTTCTCACTGTTCAGCAGTGCCTCAGTGTCGATATAATCCTAGACAATACAGAAAATTATGTTAGCACACCAAACATACAGTACGTCTACTGACTGATTCTTTAACTAAGCCTGCAAGCAAGTCAAAACTAATGTTCATGTTCTTTGGTCAACATGAAACGTCATTTACAATGCACTTTACTTCTGAAATATGACATTTCTGAATGAAACAGATACTGTGAAAGGTGGGACTTGATGACTGAGGGATTCAACTGTAAAAAGTTCTTATTCAGTGCAAGACTGGAGACAGATCATCAAGCCTGAAACACTTTTCAGCCAACAAAAAAAAAAATTGTTTAAAGGTCAAGATGGTACATTTTTGCATGGATCTATTTTCAAAATAAATTGAAAAGTATGCATTCAAGCCGTATTAAAAGGATATTATTTATTTATTATTATTTAGAAAAATTAAAAAGTGAAACACTTTTGTTATTTTGTTATATATAAAAATATTATAAATGTTTAAAATAAAATGAGTCATGCATTGTGACAAACATGAAGAAACATTTAGGAGACACAAATACAGTTATGAGTGTGTGTCAAGGTCAGTAAGTCTTAAAATATCAGATAATCAGGCCTTTTTTAGCCTGTAAAATGCCCAATTCAATTTGATGTTTATAATTGTAAAATCATGGTCCGATCACCAAAAACGTGTTTTAAAATTATTTTATATTTAATATTGAAAATATTAAGATATGTACACTCACATGATAACACAATCTAAATAAAATATTTATTACTTGAAATAGTGTAGTTCACACACACACACACACACACACACACACACACACACACACACAACACACACACACACACACACACACACACACACACACACACACACACACACACACACACACACACACACACACACACACACACACACACACGCTAGTAAAAAACAAAACAACAGCAAAAACACACAAACAAAAAATTATTCTCTGAAAATAAGTTTTCTAACATCTTTTGCAACTTTGTTCCTCAAGTAAATTCATCTTGTTGTTAGGATGCTTAAATATTTTGATATATCAAATAAAAATATAATAAAAAAGGATATCAATGAAAAATAAATCGATATTTGATATATATGTACATACAGTCATGGCCAAAAATATTGGCACCCTTGGTAAATATGATCAAAGGAGGCTGTGAAAATAAATCTGCATTGTTAATCCTTTTGATCTTTTATTTTCACAAAAATCTAACCTTTCATTGGATAATAAAAATTAAAATGGGGGAAATATCATTATGAAATAAATGTTTTTTCTCAAATACACGTTGGACATAATTATTGGCACCCCTAGAAATTCTTATGAGTAAAATATCTCTGAAGTATATTCCCATTCATATTCACAATTTTGAGCACTCCAGGGTGATTATGAACATGAAATTATCCAGCCATGGCTTCCTGTTTCACAGAAATATAAATAGGAGGGAAAACAAAGCCCAAATTCCCTTAATCATCCATCACAATGAGAAAAAACAAAGAATATATTTCTGATGTGCAGCAAAAGATAATTGAGCTTCACAAATTAGTGAAGTGGCTTTAAGAAAAGAGCTAGAGCAGTGAAAATTCCCATTTCCACCATCAGGGCAATAATTAAGAATTTCCAATCAACAGAAAATGTTATGAATCTGCCTGGAAGAGGACATGTGTCTATATCGTCCTAATGCACGGTGAGGAGGAGAGTTTGAGTGGCTAAAGACTCTCCAAGGACCACAGCTGGAGAATTGCAGAAAATAGTTGAGTCTCGGGGTCAGAAAACCTTAAAAAAAATTGTCAAACAGCAAAAGGGTTTCAAGAAAAATTATCCTAGCTCATCCAAAAACAGAACTCCAGCATATTCAGTTGTCAGACACGACTGGAACTTCAAATTGGACTGGCTTCTATCGTCAGATGAAACTAATAAATGAGCTTTTTAGCAGCAGACATCGAGATGGGTTTGGTGAACACCGGGATAAAAAGTACCCCATGTGTACAATGAAATATACTGCTGTATTTTTGATGTTGTGGGCCTATATTTCTGCTGGAGGTCCTGGACATCTTGTTTAGACACATGGCATCATGGATTATATCAAATACCAGCAGATAAAAAAAATCTGTTAGAAATCTTATAATGGGCCATGTTTGGATCTTCCAACCGGACAATAATCCAAACACAAACCTCAAAAACAACACAAAAATGGGTCACTGAGCACAAAACCAAGCTTCTGCTATGGCCAGTCCTCTGACCTGAACCCTGTAGAAAATGAGTGAGTGAACTGAAGAGAAGAGCAGTCATGAGCTGTGACAGCGTCATGGAGCTGTGAATCTAAAGGATCTGGAGTGATTCTGGATGAAGGAATGGTCTCTGATCTCTTGTCAGGTGTTCTTCTAACCTCATCAGGCATTATAGGAGAACATTTAGAGCTGTTAAACTGCCAAATGGAGGTTTCAAATAGTATTGAATAAAAGGGTGCCGTTAATTGTGGCCAATGTGTATTAGAGAAAAACATTTATTTCATAATGATATTTCCCCCCATTTTAAATTCGTATTATCCAATGAAAGGTTAGATTTTTGTGATTTTTTAAATAAAAGATCAAAAGGATTAACAATGCAGATTAATTTTCACAGCATTCTTTGATCATATTTACCAAGGGTGCTGATATTTTTGGCCATGACTGTATATACACACTGGGGATGGCACTAGTGGTGCAGAAATTACACACTTCATCTTGACTAGAAAAATCCAGCTCTTTGCAAAACAGACACTAAATAAAATATCTGCCTTCAGACAGTGTAAAAAAGGGCTTGAGGAAAGAATGGAGGACTTCTCAAAGCTGGCCACAGTCCAAAATAAGTGAAGACTGTCAGCCGCACACTCAGTTCTAGCACTCGACTCACTGCATGAATCAGATCAGCACAGACAGTGCCAACAACCCTAATGTGCATCAAAGACGAGGCTCGAGAACTCAGAGCACCAGAGTGTTTGTGACTGTGTGTCCCCCCCCAAATATGTGCTCCTTAGGAGTGTTTATACGCCTCTGGACTCTTGTTGTGTTTTAGGCGTCTGGTCCCTCCATCTCGCCGGAAGCCGAGGAAAATTGTTCACTCAACACTTGCCACAGAGAAAAGCAACCGACTCACATGAATGATGACACCCTTGTCCAGCAGGCTCTGCTTCTTAGCTGTCATGACAAAGTAATGTGTTTTGTCTTTGTAGTAGACGATGTTTTCTAGATCAATACCTACGAAAGTGACAAAATTGTGGTATTACTTAAATCTGTCAGAGATACTCATCTGTAACATCTTCATGCCTGTAATATGACAAAACGAATCTCATGAGGTCAGAGTGAGTTTAATACAGGATTTTAAAGGAATTCAGTTTCAAAGGGTACGAGTCACGACAGGTTTATAAAGCATACGTAAGTGTTTGAAGGGAGGAAGCCCATAAACCCCGGAGGATAAACATTTACGTGACAAATCAGAGCAAGAGGACGATAACTGAAATATGGCCGCTCTTAACAGCACATAACACTGACACGCTTATGGAAAACATGGCGGGAAATGCCGGGAAGAGGTGAAAGTACAGAGTTGAGATGGCTGGGAGATATTTCTTTAATATCCAGGGAGCTGGATGCTTACTTTAGACTAATGTGGTGTATTTTTAGTGACTAATGTGGCGCATATTGCTCACCAGTTTCCTGTCTGAGATCCTGAAAGAATTTCTGGTTGAAGATGAAGGCAACTCCACTTATCTCCTCGACCTTTGCCTCAGCGGTGGTGTTTCTGTTGATAAAGTTTGCTGTTATGGCGATGGCCAGTTTGCCACGAAATTCCTTCCTCCTGAACCCTGAGAAAGAGAGAGAAGAAGGGGGAAAACAAACAAGGGGAAAATGGTTTATAACTTTATACCGTAGCATTTGATAGAGGTAAACTAATGCAGCACAAACATGCCACTCTTCCAGTATTACAAGCCCATTATTTTTGGTTCACAGATGCTCAATTAAACCAACGGCAAAGTCCACACTGAAAACTGCCCATCTGAAGATATGCTGGGGTTTAAAAGACAATTAATATTCAGTAATATTATCAATTTAACTGTATTGACACTATTGAATGAGAACATTTGAAATGAATTAAGCTGGATAGTGACTTACAACATCGACACTTACTAAACTGAACTGAAACAACACTGAACTAAATTGAGCTTAATTATGAAACTATTGTCTAATTCAGAGCTGCCTTAAAGCTGAAATTGAATTTGATTTTCATATTTCATGAATTTTACAGCATTGGCACAGTTATTTTGTATGTGTAAAGAGATGTAAATAAATGTGACTTGATGTGACCACCAGTATTATTATTGTTAACTAAAACTAAATAAAAAAATAAATCATTACTTGAAATAAAATAAAATATAAAAAACTTAACCTTATTCTATTTGAGCTAGTTGCCAAGATAACATTTCTCATTTTAATTTAGTTTAACTTGAAGTACTAAAATAACTAAAACTAAATACACTCAAACTAAAACTTGAAAAATTAAAACATAAAAATAAAATAAAATGTAAAATATTAACAAACATAGAATATAAATGACAAAAATATAACACTTGATTTGACTTGAAGATAGTTGATGATTAATGAACAGTTATGGGCTGATATTTCACAGTGACCTCGGCCACACAAATATAATATGTTTGAAAATATTTTCTATTCATTTTAGCCTCTTTCCACACATTTAGCAGCATTTTGCAGTTGGTCGTTGAAAACTGAGATTTTTGATATTGCCTTTTAAAATTTGAAATGTACCCAGAAGAGTTTTTATTGTGTGATGCCTGATTAAGATGTGAAAGAGGTCTATCAAAAAAAGAAACATAAAGTGCCTTTATGCATTAGCCAAATAAGTTCATCCCAGGCTGGCAAAATGTACAAAAACGGCACAAGCTGTTCATTTTTAATGGCTGTTGAGTGGGTTGACTTGAGTCGTGGATTGGCTCTGCTTTCTCATCCTGCAAAATAATGTATGAGGCTCTACAGAGCTTCTCTACGAACAGACACAGATTTGATTAAGAGCCAGAACTGTTCTATTACTGCCATGTTGTTAACTCACAAAGACATCAGTTCTCCTCTTCATCATCTGAGTTACTCGGTCAAAATTCAGCTGCTTTTGTCTGAGATTGGGATAAATTTAGCTTTCCCTAGACATCCTGAACTAGCTCACTTAATGTCCAAAACAAGCTGTGTTTCTTTTTCCCAGAAGTTACTCATAATTGGGCAATGAGCTAACATCTCCTAGTTTGGAAGGCCCCATAAATGGCCTTTTTTGGTAAAGCATTTGATTAGGTATAAGCACAAAGATGACGAACCTGGAAAACAGAGTCCAACAGACACACATCATCAGCTGAAAAGTGTTCGGAAACCCTGAGAGCTCCTCAAGAGCACATGTCGACTCGCTGATCTCATATGTAACCGGTGGGCGGCTGGTGACTTCATGCAGTATCGCTTTACACAGCAGAACTTGATTTTATGGCTTAATAACCTTCTTGGATGAAACAATCCATTCTAGGGACTTCGGCCAAGAGCATGGGCCTTATTTGAAGAGTGTTGCTGAGGTTGTTTTAATGATAGAAAAAGTGCAACAAAGAGAGGTTTTGGATTATATCTGAAGAAGTTTTATTAGTGCTGTTTAAAGGAATAGTTCACCCAAAAATGAACATTTGCTGAAAATGTGCCATTCAAGATGCAGATGAGTTTGTTTCTTCATCGGAACAGATTTGGAAGTTTGGATCACTTGTTTACCAATGGATGTTCTTCAGTGAATGGGTGCCGTCAGAGTGAGAGTCCAAACAGCTGATAAAATCATCACAATAATCCACAAGACGACTCCAGTGCATTGCCAATGTCTTGTAAAGTGAAAAGCTGTATGGATTACTTGTGGACTATAGTGATGTTTTTATCAGCTGTTTGGACTCTCACTCTGACGGCACCCATTCACTGCAGAGGATCCATTGATGAGCAAGTGATATAATTCTCAATTTCCCCAAATCTGTTCAGATGAAGAAACAAACTCATCTGCATCTTGGATGGTCCTGACGGTGAGTAGATTTTCAGTAAATTTTCATTTTTTGCATTAACTACTGTATTTCTGCATTTGCCATTTTGCTCAAATTCATAGTTTGTGCCCTAGACGTGAATGATACCTCAAATTATGTGACATGTTGAGAAGTGTGCTATTACTTTATTTGAAAGAGCATATGACATGCTATTTCCATGTACAAGCTATCGTATTTTAGTGAGATACAATTTTAGTAACTGCTAGAACAGTTTGTAATCATAGAGCAAAGATTATTATAGCCTCTTAGTTACTGTGTAAACAGAGGGTTGCATGTGTGTTTATTATAGTTCACATAATATATGTAATTCAGCATGGCAGATTTTACATTTTATTTCTCATGAGCAGCGATTGCATCATCTTCACCCATTTGAGCTCATACCTTCTAAAGAGTTTCGTCTCCCATCAGCTCCCACCACCACATCAAAGTCGAAGTCGGCCACAGGGTGATCCGCAGGCCGGATCTCTGCCCTCCAACCCGGCCCTGCAGAAACAAACACAATCATTCAGCTGCAGAAGTGACACATCATGATTGAGATCTTTTTAATGAGATTTTCAGATGCTTTTCAGTACTGAGAAAATGACACTAGTATTCTTGAGTTTCAGAGAAGATCTCAACACTGTCTCCAAACTGTGCTCAGATTTGGCAAAATGTCAAATTATGCAAAAGTCTGAGTTTTCTCATTTCTCATCCAACTCTCCAAAGACTTCTTTATCTGAGCTGCTACCACTTTAATTGCATAGCTCTGTACTCTTACTGCATGCCAGGCGTTGACTCATTTGTTAGGAGAAATACAAATGCATGCCTCTTGTTTCAGGCGTTGACTCATTTGTTAGGAGAAATACAAATCTTGCTTTTCAGATGATTCTACTAAGATAATGTTTACTCTTGTGTTTCAGAGAAGATCTCAACAATGTTTCAAACGGTGCTCAGATTTGGCATTATGTCAAAAGTCTGCAGGTTTAAATTTTGATTATGAACTTAAACACTTTTCATCAAACTCTCCAAAAAAGTAACTTTTCACATTAATGTAATAGATCTATAATTGTATCGCATGTCAACAATTGACTCATTTGTTAAGGAGAAATAAAAACAGACTTGTCATGCTTGTCAAACGTTTCTACTGAGAAAAGGACCCGACTAATCTGTTTTTCTTTTTGAGTTTCTCAACAGTGTCTCAAACTGTGCTCAGATTTGGCAAGATGTTAAATTCTGCAAAAGTCTGAGTTTTCTCATTTCTCATCAAACTTTCCAAATACTTTTTTATCTTAGCAGTACCTTTAATTTCATAGCTCTGTACTCTTACTGTATGCCAGGCATTGACTCCTTTGTTAGATAATTAAAAATAGACATATCTTTCTTGTCAGATGATTCTACTAAAAAAAAACACTCTAGTAATCTACACGTTTACTCTTGAGTTTAAGAAGAGATCTTAACAATGACTAAAGTCACAAAACGTAATTATCTGGGGTGTTATTCACATTACATCTTATAGCTCTTTATTTTTACAGCATGCCAACATTTAACTCTGTTGTTTCTATTTTTATTTCTCCTAAGAATTTTCATAAGCATCTGAGAGTTGATACAAAACTGTGAACTCGTTAAATCTCCCAAGCAACATCTGAGCAATATTTTTTCCTCTGGGGAGGACAGGAGCTGGGTGGAGCGATGGGACAATAAATACAAATATCAAAATATTTCAAGACACTTCACCCAAGTTCACTTCAAACAAACTGTTCTTGCTGTAAGTGAACCGCAGGTTGTTTTAAATGAAAACATATTTTTCTAACAGCGACATATTTCAACAAGACTAGGTTATGCTGCTCATGTATGCAATGTGTAATCGTGCCAAGAACACTATGCATTCCAGAAACATGCAGTCACAGCATTATTAATAAAAGCCAACCATCAATGTCAAACATTTAGAGTACAACTTAAAAACAAAATAAACCAAAACTGTTTAACACATACAAGCTGAGAACCTGAGATCCAACTGAACTAAATCCAAGACCATGAGTCTCGCTCAAGGCCACAGCAAGAACACTTTCTTAATTTAGAAAGCACTTTTGTTTTTATCTGCCTGCTGTCATTGCTGTTGAAGGGAGAAAGATAGATTGTCAATGGTCTAGAAGTCGAGGGGAGAAGCTTACGCAATGTTGTTCTACCATAGATGACCAAAGTGGCCACGTATGGAAACATACTCCTTGGACCTTTGAGTTGTGTTTCTAATTATCGAGATCAGCTAATCAGTTTCGTCTTTCTCTGATCTTTAAAAATCTCGTGAAACGAGATAGCAGAGCGGTGTGTAATGGGTGAACGCTTTACATGCTATCATATGTAGTCATAAAATGAGACTTGGATGCGGGAGGGGGGAGTGAAGTGGATCTGAACACATTTCCATGGGCATTAAAGTTGCATTAATAGCTCTGCAGGTGTTGTTTGGTTGTCATGGACACATCTATTATAGTGAGGCAGGAAGCACTCCGTCCCTTCTTCCTGGTAACGACAGACCAGCCCAGAAAACCTTAAACAGCTCCAAAGAAAATGTTGTAATAAAGAGACAGCAAAATCAAAAGAACCCAGATCCATCAAGATGAGTATAGATTAACATTTCAATACTCAAGCTTATGTGGTGTCTAATAAATCAAAGGGATATTAAGTTAATTCAATCAAAGTAGTGGGATATATGAGCATTGTGGTTATAAACAGGCTTGGAAAGCAGATTGAGTTATAATACCAGTGAAAAGTTTGGACACACAAGACAATGTATTGAATGCATGCTACTTATAATTAACAAAGACATTTCAAATAAAATCTAGTATGCTTAAATGCCTAAGTATTTAGTTTGAATGGATAAGTTGGAATAGATATTAAAGGAACATCAGCCATAAAAGGTGTATTTTTCTTAAAATATAAAATTATTTTAAATTATGTTCTGATGAATATAATACACATATTTATAATATTTGTATTTTTATACATACATAACTTTTACAAAGTGGGACCCTCACAAACGGATCATAAAGGTTAAAACCCATTATCTAGACAAAAAGGCAGCTACTTTGAAGAAGCAAAAATATAAAATGGCATTTCGTAATGGCTACATGACCGTATTACCATCTGTGTTGTTTTTATAGTATTGTTATCTTCTTTTCAGTAGCCAAAAACAGCAAAGCATGGCGCTAGCAACACCAAGGTCATGGGTTCAGTTCCCAGGGAAAGCAAGGACTGATAAAAATGTCAAATGTGTACTTTGAATGCAATACAAGTCACTTTTGAATAAAAATGTCTGCCAAATGTTAATGTAAATGTTTACAATTAACAAGTAGCAATAATAAACATTGAGTAGGTGTGTCCAAACTTTCGACTGACGTGACGTCTAGTATGCATCAGTCTCACCCTCATTCTCCTGGTCCTCCGGAGGCTCCACCAGCTTGACGAACTCCACGTTTACATGAAACTCCACACCCAGAAGCAGAGCGATCTTCAGGAGCATGAGCTGGAGCTGCCGAATGCCTGCCAAACCCAGCCAGAGCAAGAACCATTAGCCTCGCAGTCACGCTAACACCGCCTCACTCATAAAAACACCACCCAGTAGAACTAACAGATATCTCGTCATTAGAGTGGAAGGATTGTGTTTTCACTTGGTGCTTCATCTTTTGAACAGTCATCCAAAAAATTGAAATTCTATCATCGTCTCTTTTCCATACAATGAAAATGGATAGGGACTCGGACTGTTACGATCCTAAAAGGACATTAAAACAACATAAAAGTAGTTCATATGACTAATGTGATAAGTTCCAAATCCTGTAAAGTCATATGATAGCTTTGTGTGAGGAACAAACTGAAGCGTAAGTCTCGATAGTGACTGGTCGCCATCTACATTTACTGTATGAAAAGAGGGAAAGAGCAGCCTTTTATTTTGTATATTTGAATATATATATATACACACACACGTTTTTGCCCATTTATTGTTTCAAGTAGTGATCAACTCTACAAGTTAAATACGAGGTTAATTAACTGTACTATGCCTTAATATCAGGCAAATTTAAATTAAATTCAATTTTCTATAATATAAGCTTTTAAACATTAGGATTAGCTATTATGTTTTTATTATTTATGTATTATCTCTTATTTTTATATTTTTCATTTTAATTTCTAGCAATTATTTCTATAATTTGATGCTTTGTCATTTATTTATTTATGGTTTTATTTAGTTATTTTAGTTATTTATTATTATTAAGTCATTTAGTAATTTATTTGTCATTCCAGTTATAATTTTAGTGCTGTACATTTATTTAAATATATTTAAATTAGCTGGCAACTCAAAATTATTTTAATTTCATCTTTATTTAAATTAACAAATATGCTTTTAGTTTTAGTTCATTATAATAACTATAGTGAGCGAAGGAGTTTTCTCAAATGATTTGAGTAGACTTTAACCCTGAACTTATTAGCGTTTACAGTGTGGATTTTTGGTTGATATATCACTGTAGATAAACACAACAAATGCAACATATACTGCATATATAGAAAAAAAGAAGGGCTATCAAAAGAATGAGAAGGGGAACTACTGCTTTAAACAAGGAAGTTATGATAGGTTGCTTATAATATGATTAAATGAACACAGAGAATGAGGACTCACTGATGTGGTCTATTGCTCCAGCACAGAACTTTCCATAGAACTTCTTGGCTCCTAAGGCCCTGAGGTCATGAATGGTGTAGGGCCAGAGATGTAGGACGTTGTTCCTTGAGAATGTATCTCTCTTCTCTATTACCACCGCTTTGGCTCCGAGGAAAGCTAACTCGATGGCAGTCCGCAAGCCGCAGGGGCCCCCTCCAATTATCAAGCACTGAAAGCATCAGAAATTCAGAGAATCAACAGGGTAAGAATTCAACCAAGGTCACTATTTTCATTTAAAAAACAGAGAAAGTACAGAACAAATGGGTGACTTTAGTATTCATTGCTTTTTAAATTCCACAAATATATATAAAAGAAGGCAATACAGATGTCTAAGACGTTGCTTCCTCTCTAGGACCTCTGTGCATTTTAATACACCTTGTGTATTTTTCTTTATTGAAATTCAAGGAGCCTATTTTACTCTGTGGTGAGCAAACAGTTCTTGCCCACTCTTTCAGAAAGTATCATAGAAAGCAGAAAATCTAAGCAGACAAGCTCAAAGAAAAGGAAGCACTAACGCAAATGTTTATCCAAGCACCAACCAGTGCCAATAACTGGAGACGCGTGTGTGATTTCATCAGCATTAATTCATAATCACAGTCCTGTCATATCAAAGGCATGATTCATGCATCAAGCTTGTATGAATGCATGAAGTCAAGACGTCAGGTTCCGGGACGTGTCTGAGAATGTCTGCTGTGGTTATGACTTCATCCTCTCTGGTTTAGTGATGAGAGATCACTTTTTATGTGGAGAGATGATCTTAAAACAAATCTATTCTTGAGTCACAGAAGAGAGCCACATATTGGACTCACATCATGCAAAGCTTTAGCTCATTTTCAGCCCAGATGGTACAATGTGACTTTTTTTCTACTTGATCTATTCATTTCCTACCCCTCCTATGATTTCCCACACACATAGCCAACTTCAGGATGGTTAATTGACCTCAAAATAAGGAAGCAGCAGAGAGGGCAGCTAGCGCTTCCTGTCACAGTGTGCATACAGCAAAGACTCGCAGCCTGTGCTGTGATCAATATTGTGATACGCTCGGGTTTCAGCCCCTCCTGATCCTGGATCTTATCATGTTTATGTAGACCTCAATGCCTGTGTGGATAGTTGTCCCTGGCACTGTGTCAGTTGAGGCTATTTTCAGATTGCAGCCTGCTAGAAGCACAGATAATTTCATTAAAAGGCCTTCAGCTTACATTAATAACAAAATAAAACAGAGGCTTAGACAATCTATGCTTAGTGTGTGTTTCAACTCTGTTACTTACAAATATATTTGTGTGTGTCAATAACAGGGTTGACAGTGCCAATAGGAATGTGTGTGTACTGTTGAGTAATGGGGTCAATAGTATCAAAAGAAGTCGACAAAATGTTTATTTTAATGTAACAGGGTTGAATGTACCAATAGGCCAGCATGTGTGTATTTTTGAATAACAGGGTTGAATGTTTCAATAGGACTGTGTGTGTGTGTGTGTGTGTGTGTGTGTGTGTGTGTGTGTGTGTGTGTGTGTGTGTGTGTGTGTGTGTGTGTGTGTGTGTGTGTGTGTGTGTGTGTGTGTGTGTGTGTGTGTGTGTGTGTGTGTGTGTGTGTGTGTGTGTGTGTGTGTGTGTGTGTGTGTGTGTGTGTGTGTGTGTGTGTGTGTTTGCGTAACAGATTATCAGTAAAAAAATTGTATTTTTAAGTAACAAGATTGCAAGTATCAACAAAAATGTGATTGTGTATTTGTGAATAACAGGGTTGAACGTAATAATATAGGCTTCTGTTGTCTAATTTGAGTAACAGAGTTGAAGAAATCAACAGTAATTGTGTATGTTGAAGTAACATGATTAAACGTATCAGTAGGAATGCTTTTGTGAATTTGTGAGTAACAGGGATGAAAGAATCAATAGAAATTGTGTATTTGACGTAATGATTGAAGGTATTAACAAAAGTGTGTTTGTGTATTTGTGAATAACAGGGTTGAAAGTCTCAATATTTTCTGTTTCTGTTTTCTGAGTAACAGAGTTGAAAATATCAAAAGCAATTGAGTATTTTATGTAACAAGATTAACAGTATCAGTAGCAGTGTTTTTGAGCATTTGTGAGTAACAGGGTTGAAAGTGTCAATAGCAGTGTGTATCAGAAGAGGAGAAAGTATTGCGGTTGGAGGAATGCGTGCAGAGAAAACAAGCAAGTATTAAATGCCTGAGGGGAGATCTGTTATTCATCAGTGCTGCAGGTATGAGGCTGGCAGATGCAGGTGGCTACTGCACTGTCTGGACAGGTCTGTCTCTGCACTGCTGCTTTTGAGTACACTGGATGGACCAGTTACCACCAGCACAGACTGACAGGCCAGGTGCACAGTTTCTGTTTGACTGTACCTTAACTAAAAGCCACAGAGAATGAACAAAGACAGCCTATTCAGAAAAGAGAGAGAGCCACGCAACCACCATCCCCACAGACTAATGAAATGCTCTATCAGTCAGAGCAGATATGAGCTCAATGATAACTCTTTTGTTTCTGCTCATCCCCACCCTGAAACCGAGCGAACAGTAGTTCAGAGGTGAATTTTCCTGTTGAGTCAGCATGGAGCTGTTTCCTGTCCATCAGTGAGTACTCCAAATCATGCACTTTTTTTTGGTTCCCCATAGTAAAGACAAAACAACAAATTATTAAAATACGAATACATTTTCAAATGAAATCAGGATTTTCCAAATGAAATCAAATTGAGAGCAAATGGAGACAAACACCTCCAGTTTGTCAATTTTTTTACTTGAGAAAAAAATTCAGAAGAGTTTCAGAAGAGATCTCAAAAATGTCTCAAATAGTTGTCAGCTTTGCCAGACCACCAAAGTCTCAAGACCCTCGTGTTTTCTTCTGCACTTTTTATAAAACCATTCCTGTGCACTGAATCTTGCATTTTTAGGCGTAACGATGCATTGTGTGTGAATGGCCCCTTATTGAATCTCAATAATTATGCAAATTTTAGTAGAACAATCTAAGACAAATTTAATACTAAAAATAATTATAACTGTGAATATTTAATTTCCTAATATATAAAAGAACAACCTCAGAGCAATAAAAAAATATTGTCATTGTGTCCTCTTTTTATAAATCCAGCCAATCACTGTAGAGGCCAACGTCTGCTGTAAAATCCCATCACACAACTGCCACTTCAGGCTGGTTCAGCCTCTTTTATCTCATGGAAAAGTCTGAAGGACAGGAAATGCCAGCATAACCTACCAGATGAGACTTCCTGGTGAAAGCCACGGTATGTGTTGAACCAACAGTCACTTTACACAAAGCCCAGTGGAACAGAGACCACCTCACTGCAGGACCAATAACTTAAACCCAGACACATACTTATCCTGCTTCTAGCACACAATGTGATCACAGTTTGCTTCAGCAGTTTGCTCAATTAGACATCACACCACTAGAGAAAGCTGCTCGATGGACTGAAGCAGACCACCAACAGAGCATCCCAGATTCACAAGCATTAAGGCCTGTATGAGGATTAAAAAAGGCAGGTGAAATGGCTGATACCTCTAGTGTAATGGAACAAAAGTCCTGGTAATGAGTGTTAGCGTTTAATGCCACTGTATGAGTTGTTTACATTGCTCAAGTAATCATCATAAGTCACAAAGTCACAGCTTTACGCATATGTCTAGCAGACTGCACACAAAGAGAAGAACTTGACTTCCCAATGTAAAAAACAGTGCTTCTTCGCATGAGCTCACAGAGTCTGGGTCAGGAGCTCACACTGCTCAGACTGAGGAACGGCTCCAAGTATTTACCACAAAATCCGGTGGTGAAACCACTACACCACCCCTGAAAAACAGCCCAAAAAATGAGAAGAATGTCAACTTTATTAAACTGCTGCTCAATGTGGGAATACATTTAAGAGTCTTTCTTAGAAACAGATCAAGTGTTAATAAAACTGCATTGTGCCATATCAAACTAACATTAAAAAATTATAATATATATTTGGAAATACACTTTGGGGGCAGTTTTTTTAAATAAATTAATGCTTTTATTCAATAAGGATGCAACTGATCAAATATGATAGTAATTATTTTACATTATTGGAAACGATTTCTATTTTAAATAAATGCTCATCAAAAGAATCTGTGAGTTTTCTCAAAGTTTTAACAAAAAAATATTAAGCAACACAACTGTTTTTAACATTAACGAGAAGGAGAAATGTTTATTGCGCACCACATCATCCTACAAGTATGATTTCTGAATAATCATGTGATATTAAAGGCTGGAGTAATGATGCTAAAAATTCAGCTTTGCCATCACAGGAATAAATTACATATTTTAAAATATATTCAAACAGAATAATATTGTTTCAAATTTGTATAATATTTCACAATATTACTGTTTTTACTGTATTTATGATCAAATATATAATGCAGCCTTGGAGAGCAGAAAATACTTATTATTACTTTAAAAATATAATAATTTTAAACAATTATGTGAGAAAAAAAGTCTAATAAAAAAGACATGAAACTAGCACTGCTAGGATTGTGTTTAATCAGAATCAACTATTCCTGAGACCTGTGTAGTAATCACTAGAAATAATTTACATATGTTTAATAAGAATGATACAGGAATCATATATATATATCACTGCCTAAATTACAATAACATTCACTATACCGTGTTAAAATGATTTCAGCATATTTTGTGTGCAGTGAATGTCTAAACGTTTAGATTAAGCCTCTGAGTGCTCTGCAATGGTAATAAAGCCAGTATAAACAGTACAACAGGCAGTTGAGCTGTCCTGCTGGTTGATAAAGAGAGAATGAGCTCATATCCTGGACAGGCTATGAATCTGGCAGACAGTTGGAGCAGTGATATCATGTCAGTCTTCCTAAACCACACCTTTTCCCCCCAACTCAACTCAAGTCACAACAGGATGAAGGGGCAGATGATCTCTTATTCATCAGGATGTTAAAACACCTTTCCAATGCCAGGTTAATGTGCAGAATTAACTAAGTAAACCTCAGATGAGAGAAGACACTCTCTGTTGCTTTCAGCAATTCACAAAGTCAGCCTCTGCCTCAACCCATGGCGTGAGTTTGAGATGCAACAAGCTGTTTCTCTGATGAATGGCGATGGACTTGTAAGGGTCCAATGCGTAATACAAGTATTTAAATACTCCTATGAACCATGTTGCAGTTACAGCATGCCTGGCTTGTCTGAACCAGTGCCATTAGGCAACACTGTTCTAGCTTTGATTAAAGTGTGCAGAACAGCCCTTCGTCAGGACTACTGTATATAATTACCATCTTTATTACAAAGAGGTAAATTACACTCTAAAAATGCTGCATAATTACGCTCCTTCACATCAGTAACGTTAGTGGGCCGTTTATTGCACGTATGAAGTGAACTTGTTAAATTATGCTCTCTTTGAAACACTTCAAACACTCGCTAACTTTTAGCTGAGCTTGATTCCATGCAGCCTTTCAACGTGTGTGTGTGTGTGTGTGTGTGTGTGTGTGTGTGTGTGTGTGTGTGTGTGTGTGTGTGTGTGTGTGTGTGTGTGTGTGTGTGTGTGTGTGTGTGTGTGTGTGTGTGTGTGTGTGTGTGTTGTGTGTCACACTTTATTTTAAAGTTCAATTCTCATTATTAACAAACCATTAACTCTGACTTTTGCCACAATAAACTCCTAATATGCTGCTTATTAATAGTTAGTAAGGTAGTTATTAAGTTTAAGTATTGGGTAGGATTAGGGATGTAGAATATGTTCATGCAGAATGTGCTTCATAAGTACTAATAAAATGCCAATGTGTTAATAATAGGCATGCTAATAAACAACTAGTTAATAGTGAGAATTGGCCCCTATTCTAAAGTGTTACCAGTAATCCAAGTCTTCTGATGAAAAATTATTGATTTCTATGAATCTAATATGGTAAACATAAGATGAAATGTTCGTGCTTGATATGCACGAATCAATGAGATTTGTTCTTGCATGTAAAACTCCCATATTGAGGGTGAGAAAATAATGGCATTTTTGGCTGAACTATCCCTTTAAACTTGACGCCTTGATAGTACAATGCTTGGGTGGATGCTAAGGTGGTGCTTTGCAGTTTCTGGGTGTTCTGGTGACAATAAATCAATGTGTCATAAGAAAATCCACACAATTCATTATGATTCATTATCAGTTCACAAATGGCGCAGGGCGACTTACAGTATGTGTGACTATAGTATGAACAATAGTAGATGTTTGCCTCACCACACACCACAATAAAAGCGTTAGAGAGCACTCGTCTAATGAACAACATGTGTCCATGATGTTTTATATATATATAATGATGTCATAGCATACAAAAATCATAGCCCAAAATCAGGACAAATCTCAGATGGAATCTATAAATGTTTGGTTTATAAAGATCTGCACAAAGGTTTGCCAGCTCATACATCATAACATATTCCAGTATTGTTATTGTCTTGGCTTTTTTGCAAGCTTACCTTAATGCCCTCGCAGGCTTTGCCTTTCTTGTACTCTTTGTGGCTGGCTCTCTTGTCCAGCTTGCTCCAAAGGGCTTTGGCTTTCCAGCAGGTCACCGTGTTCTTCAGGCTGCTGTAGAAGGTGCTGTGCTCCAGAGGGTCAAGCTCCAGGTAACTGCACATAATATTGAAGGCCTGCAGGGTGCTTTTACAGTCAGCCGCCTGAACAAAGTTCTCAAATAGCCGTCCTGCCTGGTTCTTCTCATCTTCGGCTTCACCCATCTTCTATTTTGTGGGAGTCTAGAAGCTGTGCTTGTGATATCTTGCTACTTGCTCCACTGAACAGCTACGCCCACACTTCAGTCTCCTCACTCATGGTGAAATCTGAAAAAAGAACAAAATGTCTATTAATTTGAATATTTACAAAAAGGCTTGGCCATTCAAGTTAGGTCAATGACATGATGGTCATTTAAAAAAAAAAAAAATATTTCATTATTATTTCATATAAAATAATAAAAAAGTAAAATAAAAAAAATACATAAAAAAAATTCTGCCAAATTAAAGTCATATAATGCGACCAATATGAAATTATGAAAATGTGATTTTTATGAAAATGCAAGGTTAATTCACAGTGTAAAATGTCATATGATGCACTAAGAAAGTATGATTTATATAAAAAATATTAAATCATATCCAATTTATTATACAGGTAAAATAAAATATTTTCATATTATTATTGATTAAGGTAAGATTGCATATTACTATTGCTAATTTTTTTTATAAAATTGTTTTAAACCATAAATACAAAGAATACATTTCTAAGCACCTGCATTTTAAACATTTTTTAAATATTCAAATATTTTATCTTTGACACTCATTGACGTCATTGCCAGGAAAAACAATATAAAATGCTGTTGTTGTTGTTTTTTTGTTAATCCACTGCAATTTAGGTTGCCATGCTATACTACTGCCTGAGGCAGGAGGACACACACACACTGCCGAAACCTACCTTCAAATGTTCGTAATCTGATACATTAAAAATTAATCATCAACAACAACAGAAGATTGAAATATCTTATTTTTTTGACAGGCATGAAAAAAGCAGAGCCTGTATCGGTTACATCTTTGACGTCAGATACATCCACAGAATCTCACTGTTGACTGGAGATAACAGCTGATTTAACCAGACTGCCAGACATGCACTTTTGCAGAGAGCATTGAAAAAACTGCTTATCGTGTGGCTTTGCCCTGCTGAACCGTGAACAGGACAGAGGTGCGCTTTTGCAGGCAGTTGGGGACACGTCGCTACCCTGGCAACAAACTCCACTGGTGTGTATTTTTAGTGACCTCCCCTATACAATTTCAAAGCCCCTCCACTTCCTCGAGATAATAAACACACTTTAAAGACGCCACAAAACATAAGCACAATAAACCTAACACCACATAGAAAAGCCCTTTACTGTTATTATACACGCACAGTCTGTGAATATTTCATTAGATACAAAATGTCTAAATGTTCATAATATGCGCTGTGAATGAAATCATGTCCTTTCTGTTTGCATATGAAGATGCCTTGAAAACACATGGATGCACACGTAGTTGGCTTGCTGTGGTAATACTAGACTCATTTTACTGCAGAACATATTTTTCTTTGGGACAGGACACAGGACCCTTGATTTTGTGGTGAGTCAATGTCTAGAGGAATAAAGGGAAAGACAAGTATATTTGTAGATTTTTTGCTCTTTTTATATCTCTTTCTTTCAAATGAATGATTATAGTATGATTTCCTTCCTCTGTAGAACACAGAAGGAGATATTTAGCAGAATGTTCAAGCTGCTCTATTCTATACAACAAAAGTAGATGCTAACAAAAGGACAAAACATTCTCAATATTTTCTGAAATGTTGTCAATAATGATGATCAAGCAATATTTTGAATATTTCATATTCTTCTTATTCTGTATAGTGGTTAGTTCACATCATTAACAGAAATTAACTTAATTATCTTTTTTTTTACTTCACGTTTGCCACCTTTAATTGATTTCCAAGGGCCTTTTTATGTTTACAAAGGCATTTTTTCCCCAAAATCTTATTAGAAGCAGAATAACACTATAGGCTGTTACCAATCAAATGAAATCAGTATTTTTGCACTGCAGAAGTAGCACAGAAACTGTGTCTAAATCAGCATATAGATGAAGTTACACTGCAATTATAACTGCATAAATAATGGTGTGCGATTAATGTTATTTTTAAGGAAATTATGCTTGTAAATATGAAACAAAAACCACAAGCAGGTGTCGTCAAGCCACTGTCTTAATGAGTGAGTCACTGAATCATTCGAACGGTTGTTCAAACAGTTGATTCGTTCAGGAAGGAAGCAAGTGACTTATAAATTGATCACTGAATCATTGATTCGTTCAAAAGAGCTGATTCGTTCAGGAACGAAACCCCACTGTGTGTTGCAAAGACACAACAGCTTTGTTACAGCTTTTTTCAGAACAATTTTTTGTTGGCGTAAACAGACGATTTTGATAAAATGGTGTCTAAAATGTAACTTACAATATTGCATTCTTGTATAAAATCAATATCCCATTTTGCAATCATGCTTATATTTGGGGAAAACAGCATGTGTGCTATATAGAATATAAAGGACATAAACTCACCATAATGTATATTGATATTTTTTTTTACATTAGTCTAAGTGCATTGTGTATCCTACAGTGAAAGCATGCAATCTCAATGCATGTTTGTTTAGTTTTTTGCAAACTGAGTTACATTTGTATTGAAAACAATACATATTGTTCACTCCTACTGTCACCATGAAAAGTCGTAGGCCTACGTGTCACAGTTGTACAAGGGAAGAGTTGAGGCTTGGATCTAGTTGAAGAAGTTTAACTGAATAAACAAAGAATCCGGTCCACTTGGGGAAAACCGCAGCAGCTTTACAAACAAATGCAAAGACAACAAATGACAACTCAAGATAAAAAGCCAATATGGAATAACAATAAACCAAACTAGACACAGGTGAACTCAATATTTCACTGTGGAAACAAACCAAGCGTTTTAGTAACCAAGGGAACTGAGGGAAAATGAAACAAACACAAAACCACATAACCAAATAAACTTCAAAATAAGAGTCTTTAGACAGAATAACACAAACAAGATGTGACAATAAGATAGCTTAGCATGAGGAGTAGGCTGACATTTAACTCCCAGAAAAATCTTAAGGCATGATAATTTGATTATGCAAAAGCTTGAACATTAAGAAAATGAAACAGATGAGGATGAGCCAAACTGTAATTCTCAGGTGAACTATTGCTTTAAAAACAGACATGGAGCTGAAACACTGGAAGTAGTGGATTTATCTCTGCAGTTACCTGAATATGTCAGTGCTTCCATAAAGTCCTTCCCTCCCACTTGTTCCTTATGTATACATATTAATACTGGTATAAACGTGCAGTCAAATATCCACTTCTACCATGAGACAGACAATTTGGTCTGCATCATGAGGCACGATGGCAGTCGTAGTGAGGCCAGATCTCAGTGCCGGGTGTGATTTTAGGACACTGTTTTGCTAGCGGTGGTCTAAGTGAGGGGATGTGTCAGCTCTTGTCATGTGGGTGTTAGACGAACTCCCTCTGGAGACAGACGCGCTAACACTCGCGTACACTGCATTCCAGCAGCCAGAAGCCGAACATAGTTGTGCATCAGACCACACCTCCACAGTCGCTCTTATTTATATGAGTGTGAGAGCAGGCTCTGCAGAGGCACTGCAACGGACACAACTGACAAATATGAGACTACAAACACCTTAAATGTACTGGTTTGTATTTGTATTATGCACCTGATTAAGATGGTCTCACTGCACTGCAAAAAGTTGTCAAATCATGTGATCTGCATTCCATAAGAGAGCCAAACTGATTTTAAATTGTGTCACTTCCTTCTGAATATGTGACATTTTTATCGATATGTTCAAAATTAAATAATACTTGCTTAAAGGGATAGTTCACCCAAAAATTTAAATTCTGTCATTAATAACTCACCCTATCACATACGTAAACAACATATGCAATGTATGTACAAGGACACGTTGTTTACGTTCAGATCAAAGTAATGATGTGAACGTACACAATGTAAACAGGGAATATGGTGGTACGTATTATGGGGAGTGAGGAGGCGTGGGGTGGGGGCGTGTACGGTGCTGCTGACACAGAGCAGCATATGTGTTCAGAAACAGAGTACGTATATACCCCTTTTCCACCAGATACTCTCCAAAATGGCGCTACAGTATGACACGGAGGAGACGAATTGTTGAAAAAAGTCAAAAAGCGCACAAAAAGTATTCTTGTAGCTAAAATTATGGTTGAACCACTATTGTCGCTCTCGCGGTGCTTTAGTGTGTTGTGTTGCATGGATTATTTTTGTGTTTGGCGCTGCCGCGCTAACGATGTCCTTGCTATGTGGAAAGCAAACGGTTCTGAGCCTTGATTGTGTTAGGGTTCCTGCTGGTGGATCTTTGCTGTCGAAGAAAGCACAACAGCGTATGGGAGGGCCCCGGCCCCATCAGAGAGCTCTCGGAAGGCATCACAAATATCTTCGTTGGTGTCTCTCTCCCCTCCCTCCATTTGTGTTCCCACCCACCCGATGAGCGACGGTTTCCAAGCCAGGACAAACAGACTATGGGTTTGGCCCCCCCTCCCCTCTCTAACGACATGAGACCCCCACCCCACCACCACCACCACACACACACACACACTCATACTCTCACACTGGACAAGCACCGGTGAGTAAATAATGAATAAAAAAAGACTGCTCCTTGTCAGAATTTTCATTTGTGGGTGAACTATGCCTTTAATGCAAAAAAATAAATGTTTTATTTTTTTCAAAAACTGTATGTGAAAGATATATACATATATACTATATGTGATGTGTATATATATATATATTGATTGTACACATTATGTTAGTGTTTAGTGTTATCACGCGATATAAAAACTGAATTTGTTGGATTCTGATTGGATTGTGTTAGGATCTGTCAATGTTTTTATGTACATTTATGGGTTTGGAACAGAGGGTGAGTAAATAATGACTAAAACAAAAAAAGAAAAACTAAAAAAAAAAAAAAAAATTGATTTTGTTGGATTCATTCTGAAAGTGATTCCAATGTTATAAATCCTCTGTGCCATAATCATTGTAGTTTTTCTGTGGACTATATTTTTTTTCAATTTAGAACATTTTTTTTTCTCTTCTGTGTAAACGGCCCTTTATGCTGCATGTTTGTCACATGACCTCATTATGTTGCATGTTTAATTCAGTAGGTGGCATCTAGTTCATATTAGAAATAAGATACTTTAGATTTTTAATCAAGTGTTATGTAAAATAAGAGTGTCCACAAAAAAGAAAAGGAAAATCTAATTTAAGATGCATGTGCAAAGTTCATGTTGTTTTTATGCAGTTTTCAACACATGTTTAAATGTAAAAACTCTACGAATGTGATATGGTGCAATCATCAAACAAATCATTACATGTTTTTTACACCTTGAATGCATGTGAGTATACATATTAATCAGTATATTTTCAAAAAGGTTTTTCACAATATATATTTTTTTAAGTATAAAGAATTATTACTGCATCACATAATTATAATAAAGTGTTTTGGGATTGTTGTATCGCAATACATTTTACAAGCCATTGCCACATGACTTCAATTTGGCCGACAATTTCTTCTTTTTTTTCAAAACAATTATGCTATTTTGTTTCAAAACTGCATCACTGCTTATTATTTTTTAGAAAATAATAAAATAGATTATGCCACGCTACATAGTTTTCATTTCAAGATCCTTTAATCAGGTCTTTTTTCTTCATTATGATTTCAGGACTGTTGGACCACCCTAAATGTTTTACTTTATGCCCTGCGAATAATCAAAAGCTTGTATTGTTGTATCTCTGTGGTATACTGCACAATTTTGGTAAATGTAAGTTATCCAGGTTTTCAATGCATGCACAAAATCTGCACATTACACATACTTCAGAAATAATAATAATACAATGTTAATATGCTCTAATCCAACATAACCGGAGACTTTCAGCTGAATTATTTTATTAGAAAAAATCTCGTGTTAAAGCATCATAAAAGTGCAACCGCTTCACCACAATAGCAGCCACTGCATCCAAACCCAAAGCAACTATAATATGTGGTCATTTTAGTATGTCTGCCTGGAAGGCTAAATTAAAATGTGTCAATAACTATAACTGAGCGGCTGGCATGTCAGGTTCACGGATGGCAGAAAATAGCTATTAGATCCATCTGTAGGAGGCATTCCTCTTGAGCAGTGGAAGGTAGCACACACTGTCCCTCCTTTGCTCTTTCAGCTGGATCTGCATTGTGCTGACTTACATACCATGACTTCACCATCTGACAGAATGGAAAGAGCCACTGCGGGCAGACGGCACTAACCCACAGAACACCAGTAAAATGTGCACACATATCCCTGCATGCACACACAAGAGGGAAAACACATTACTGGGAATAATTGTGGCATTGCACGTATTAAAATGCTATCAAGTCTGCCCTTTAATGTGTTGTTGGGAATTCCAGTGATGTTAAAAATACCCTACAGTAATACCTCTGCCTCAGATGCCGTCTGTTTCTTCCTACTAATACATTTCAAGTTGTGTGTTATGAATGAACTTGAAAATTAATTGTAAAAACAATATTGTAAAATATTATTACAAATTAAAATAAAAGTTTTCTATTATGTCAATGTAAAAATCTGATCTGCCAGTTGCAGTTGAGAACTGTCCAATTGAACTGTCAAATATATCTTTTAAAAAAGTTCACAATGTTGTTGCAGAGGAAATATAATGTTTATATGTTATGTTTATCAGGTTAGATATTGATTATTAGTCATTATTACTCAATCCACCGTCGGTCTTGCATATCGGCCATGTTTGTAGTTTTAACATATTTTGTATGTGTTTGTAGTTCTAATCAAATCCTCATCCAACGTGCAATGGTTTGTGGGCCATTAGAATGTGCACAGATCTGCACTTCGAATTTCCACCGAAAATAGTAAACCATTGGGGTATTTATCGGATACTCATTTTAACATTATACGATTTGGGACACACTAATTCTAATTTCGAATACTATTTAGGATGGATAGTATGCAAATTGGGACACAGAAACTGTCTTGTGGGGGGCTACGTTCCCATCATGCACAGTGACTCAAACGCATAAGCAGAATGACTGAATTACCACTTTTTTATTATTTTACTCAATACAATCAACTACTTTGAGCATTAGGGTTTACAGAGATATATTTAAAAGACAATCATGGCTATTAATCATATATGAGACACTAACTTAGATTTGAGCCAATTTGATGAATGTAAGTCACAGTCCACACCCTTTATTACATTAAAACTTTGTATGTGATTTTATAGGGGACAGAGTCCAACAAGACACAGTCTGCCGGCTAGCAAATGACTGCAAGAAAAACAGATCCCAGGCATGAAGCGTGCAGTTCGCTGTTGTTGCTGTAGAGAGCTTCCAGCTATCAGACCAAACAAAAGGAAGCTGATGTCAGTGAGGAAACAGAGGGAAAGCTGGGAGCCGAACGTAACGGACTTAATTGCCACCCTATACAAAGAAAACCAGGAAGGAACCCCCATCGGATAAGCAGACATTACGCCTGTTAGCTGCATGGCAATCTCAGAAAACAAAGTTTCCCAGCATCCCTCATGGACTTAACCTTAACACACTCCCAGTGTCTCATACTTGCAGTAAAGACACTGCTTCACGAAAGACTGCCAAAACAAAAGGAAGCCGTCTTGGACAGAAGTACAAACAGAGTGTTATCTAAGTGGCCTCAGTGAACGTCTCATAAGAAAGTCATTAATTCACACAGAAGTGAGAGTGCGAGACAGAGCAGCTGCGGGCCGTCTTAGAGGTTGCCTGACCCGATCCAGAAGGACATTTATCTTCGGACACTCACGCAAGTTTGGCAAAGCACTCTGGAGAATAACCATTTACAGAGCTGGTTATACAAAGAGCTTTATAAGCCTCATTCTTTCACTTTGAGAAATGACATGTTAGTGAATATAACTAACAGAAATGTACCATAACAGTAATGATATTTTTTGGGGGAAATGCTTAATTAATATAATATTAAAGTGAAAAAATTCCAAAAACATTTTTGCATTATCATTGAAATACTATTTAATTATGCAACCCAGGCTCATTGTAAACACAATTAATAATCAATTAACAAAAAGATTGATTATCAATTAATACAGTTTTTTGTGCAATACTACATTATGACCTTAAATACACTTTAGTGCATGATTTATAAAATAATACACTTTTGCATTTACATAATTTACATTTACGTATTTAGCAGATGCTTTTATCCAAAGCGACTCAGGTTACACATCTTTTTTTCAGTATGTGTGTTCCCTGGGAACTGAACCCACGACCTTTTGCGCTGCTAACGCAATGCTCTACCACTGAGCCACAGGAACACACATAGCCAGCTCCATATATGTATGCCTTTTCTGACATAATAAACTTGCTCGTTAGCACACCTGGTACAGTATTGCCTTGTAGTGCGGGGCACTGAGGTACGAGTAATGATATAAGAACTCAAAGACTTCAGCAAATGCTTTTTTTATATCACGTTTGATATATACACGTCTGTGGGGCGGGGCCGAGAGCCGTGGGAACGGAGCGAGGCCGGTGGAGTAATTGGTAATGAACGACACCTGCGCCACTCACTCGGTCTCGAGTCCCACGGAGGGGCTTCGGAAGGATAAAAGGAGGAGTGACGACAGTGGAAGAGGAGAGAGGACCAGGCTGGAGTTTTAGTTTGTGTTTTGTGTGCGGCAGTCGTCCGTGAGGGGCTGTCGCTTTTCTGTTGTGTTTGTTTATTTGTATCATTAAATGTTTGAATGTTAAAAAAAAAAAACATCTCGGTCGGGTTCCCCGGACACACTGTCGCTCGGTCCTCACTCCGCTGAGCGGCTCACTCGCGGTGCCATGCGATGGTACTGGACCTCTTTGGTGGATGGCCCGATGCTCCTCCGCCTCCTGGCGGACGGCGATGGCTCCTCCGGTCGAGGGCAGCCGGCAGCGAGTCCCCCGTTCCCTGCTCCTCCCCAATCATGGCGGATGGCAGCAGGCTTCGGCCTCCAGGCGAACGGGGTGACTCCTCCGCTCCCTCTCCGACGGCAGCCACCCCTCCTCGACCCAGGAGCACGGCAGCGAGTCTTCCGTCCCACCTGTTCTTCTTTTGCTCCAGCACCACCGCCTCGGGCAGCCACTGGCGCTCTCCGCTTCTTCCTGCTGCCGAACTCCTCAGCACGCGATTCCCCCTCAGCAGCGAGGGCTCTTTGACAGCGTGTCCCTCCTTCCTCCCGGGTTTTCGGCACCAGTGTAACAAGCAAGTGGATACGGGAAGGAAGGAGGCGGGAACCGGCGAACATTCAAAGACATTTAATGATAAAATAAACAAACATAACAGAAAAGCGACAGCCCCTCACGGACGACTGCCGCACACAAAACACAAACTAAAACTCCAGGCCTGGTCCTCTCTCCTCTTCCACTGTCGTCACTCCTCCTTTTATCCTTCCGAAGCCCCTCCGTGGGACTCGAGACCGGTGAGTGGCGCAGGTGTCATTCATTACCAATTACTCACCGGCCTCGCTCCGTTCCCACGGCTCTCTAGGCCCCGCCCCACAACGTCGTTTTGTTAAGACTATCAGTTAGGTTTAGGGTATGGTTTAGTGTAGGTCATTGGTCTCAAACTCAATTCCTGCACAGTTTAGCTCCAACCCTAATCAAACACACCTGATCCAGGATTACTAGAACCTTCCAATCAGGTCTGATTTGGAGCTGGCTGGAGCTAAACTCGTTTGAGACCACTGGTGTAGGTGGTATGCTATTTTCAAATGTAAAAGAAAACCTTTTAGCACCACTCACCAGACATTTTGATTCTGAATTACTGTGATATGTACAACAACCAATGCAGCAAAAGTTGCCAGATTCACATTAATCTGTTTTGGATAAAACTAAAAGCACTTTTACTGCCACTCACTGGACATTTTAATTAGAAATTGTTGCAAAACGTGCAAGAAGCAACATAATAGCATTTGGCAGAAATGCTGCTACAGGCACAGTTTTTCCAATGAGCCAGGATTGGAATTATATTCTGAATGCATCTCTGTACCACAGTGTTGCCTCACTGTGCTTTTACACTCTTAAAAATAAAGGTTCGACACCGGTCCTGGAGAGCCGCAGCCCTGCAGAGTTCAGCTCCAACCCTAATTGAAACTCACCTGCCTGCAGCTTTCTAGTAACTCTTCAGACCTTGATTAGCTTGATCAGGTGTGTTTGGTGAGGGTTGAATCAAAACTCTGCAGGGCTGCGGCTCTTCAGGACCGACGTTCACCACCCCTGCCATAGAGGAACCAGTTTCGGTTCCCCAAAGAACCGTTTAGTGAACAGTTCTTAAAAGAACCATTTGTTTTAGTGTAAAGAACATTTTGTTGAATGAAAAGGTTCCAGGGATGGTAAAGGTTCTTTGTGGAACCAGTGATGCCAATAAAGAACCTTTGTTTTTAACAGTGTTCAGAGGGATTCTTAAGAGGGATTTCATAGCAAGGTTTGCATCACATTTTTAGAGTGACATCACAATGACCTTTGAGATTGTTTGGAGGATATCATATCATCATACCGCATGAGGAAGCACTGGATTCTAACCCTAATAAATGATATGAGTCAACCACACGTCCTCGGTCAGGACGAGCATTGACTCTGCAGACATTAGAATCCTGTGATGGGCTGAGGATCAACTTGCATTACAGCAGGGCAGAAATGGTGAGGCAGAAGAATTGATATGTGAGCAGACAGGCTCGGAATAGACAAGCCTTGTGTTCCAGGAGAAAAGAAAAACACATGGCCAGGCAGATCACTACCTGTAACAGGCCACCTGAAGCCCACTGTGGCCTCCTCACTTGAGACCATTCTTGTAAATGAGGGATCCAATTGTACAGTCCGATGCCCTAGAAGGACCTCTTTAAGTTCAAAGATGCCTCAAGAAAATATTTTAATGTTGGTATGCAACAGAAACTGTGACCATGTTTTTCCCCTATTGTGACAAAGTGAAACAAACAGCTTCTCGAAAGAGGATGAGTCTTGATGTTGTTCATTGAGAATTGATTGGATTCTTGTCATTGGCTGGAAGGGAGGTTGTATTGCCCTCATGCTGGTGGCATGTCATCAAAGAAGAGATGTATTTGCAGGTGGAGGGGAAGTTAATGTTTTGGATCAAAGATTATGAGGGCACATGAATTATATATATATATATATATATATATATATGTGTGTGTGTGTGTAGCCTAAACATTGCAATAAAATAAAACAAAATAAGAATTGTCTATTTTGATTTAATGGTGCCTTCAATGATATTGTGGTTTTCATTACTATCAAAAATTATGTGCATATCGAAATGAAGCAATGTTTGTACATTTCAATTTTGAAATACTTATCTTAACTTGAGTATTCTGTTCTGTCAAGTCACATTTATTTATACAGGGCATGCTTTATACAATACAGACTGTTTCAAAGCAGTTTCACATGAATAAACAGGAAAATAACAATGTTAATCTTCTAAACTCATCAATTATTACATTTAATTTCAGCTGTAAAGCAGCTCTACAGAAGACAACAGTGTCATTATTCAGTTCAAATGTCGTCACAATTCAATAACTCACTTCAGTGTCTTCAGCTGTTGTAAAGTTAGTATCATAATCCAGCTCAATTTATTTGAGATTGTGTTCTCAACCATTGTCAGTGTAGTTAACTTGATGATCTTACTGAATATTAATTGTCTGAGCAAGCTAAGGTGACGGTGGCAAGGAACCAAGTTCTCCTCCTAAATGAAGCATAATAAAAAAAATACATTTCTAATTTGAATATTAAAGCAGATTTATGTAGAAAACACTGAAGACTAGGCATGACAAAGACAGTCTTATCTAGATATATACAGTTAGCCAGATATTCATGCTTTTGTGAATCCTTCTTGCTGTTCTAGAGTCAAAAGCATAACCTTCATCTTCACTATAACCATATTGTTTTTCAGCGAAGTAATTGTGAGTTCTTCCAAAGATCATGCTCTCATAAGATCCACTGCTTATTAATGAGACTTCATTATATTTTTGCATTGAGTCTTGCACATATTCACCCATCTGAGCGATCTTTACAAAACTGCAGAACAGGAAGCGTGGACTCATGGAAAGGTGTTTTTACAGAGGAAAAGGAAGGTTCACACACAGGTCTAATCTAAAACAGGGCTCCAGTCTGTGCTACATGACATGTTTTTGATCCAGTTGCCACGGAGACCCTAAATATTGTGTTGAGTGTGATGTATTTAAACGCTTTATTGTGCTAGTTGAGGATGAGCTCATGGAGAAACGTTGCTTGTATTTTAGGATGATGGCTTATATAGTGAGTCCGACTGCACAAACTCCCTGAGCACCAAACTTGTGTTTAAATCAAGCTTTACTGAAAACCACTAATTACAAACTGAGACGGCGCTGCCAGTAGATGCACTTTCAATCCAGCGCCACAGAATGTCTTCAATGATTCATGAAACGCTAAGAAAACGCCAACAGTTTTAACGTCAGTCAGATTTGAACATTTTCTGTTCTGTTGTGGGTGGTTGCCAGGGAACTGCTAGTGGTTACTAGGGTAACTGCAACTTTTTATCTCACAATTCTGACTTTTTTTAATCAGAATTGTGTTTATATTTCACTATTCTGACTTTCAGACTCGCAATTGCGTTCGTGTTATAAAGTCAGAATTCCAAAACATTAACTCGCAATTCTGATTTTTTTCTTGCAATTCCAAGTTTATATCACAATTCTGAAGTCAGAATTGCAAGAAAAAAGTCAGAATTGCGAGTTAATAAATAATAAATGTATTTATTTTTCTCAATTGCAAGCTTATATCTTGAAATTCAAAATTGTATAACTTGCGATTGTAAATTTATATCATGCGATTCTGAGAACAAAGTCAGTATTGTGAGATGTAAACTCACATCGTGATATAAAAAGTTTTTTTTTCTCAGTGGCGGAAACAGACTTCCAAACAAATCCAACTGTATGAGTTACTTAAACACTAAATAATTATTCATTTTAGAGGTTTGTTCAAATCACTAATGTTGGATCTGAGTCCACCTTGTCTAGTCCTAGTCCTTAACCAATTGAGCTTATGTGGGAGACGTTCATTAATGTCTTTTTATATTAATTTTATGCTCTTACTTATTTTGTATCTTTCATGTTACTCCATTTCTCCAAAATGCCACAGTCCATGTCATGTTTGAGTACAAGTCCATCCAAGTCCACCTTCATTCAAAATCGCAGTCCGAGTCCATGTTGGAGTCCCAGTCCCCCAGCTCTACAAATCACTAATGCTAAGTATAAAACAAAGGTTACCAACTGCCATTTGTGTGAACACACCAAATAAGGGGACATCGTTGGCCAGCGTTTAAACAGATCAGAGTATAAAAACAAATGTATAAGTATAACAGATGCCCAACATCCAGATTAACATACAACCTGACTGTTTTCATGTCCTGCCAAAAAGCATTCTTTCCACACTATTTCTGTGCTTACATCAACATGGCCAAGCTCCTCAGTAGAAATTCCTTATTTAACAGTAACACATGAACTAACGTCTGATAAATGAGGGTGTTGGAGAACATAGTGTGCAGTACACACAACTGCGTTTGGCAGAGTCGGATCCAGACGATATCTTCAGAGGATGCTGAAGGATGCCAACAGAACAGACCGTTATTGAGGAAACTCCAGCCAAACAGACAGAAATAAAAACGGATGAATGTTTATCAGACTTTCAAAGTGTTGAATGTGTGGACTGTAAAAACAGGAATGTATCATCTCTGTCGAGGTGATTTCAATGCGTCTGTTATAAGAGCATCAAGTGATTTCATATAATCATATCACTTTTATTATTTGCTGATTAAATATGCACACCACCACAACTCGTTCTTGTTCGAGCGGGTCTCGAACCCAGGATTTGGTGGGGAGGGGGCGCTCTAACAAGGAACGCCAAGGCTACAGCCTCTAGCGTCAGTCACTAGGCGCCTCTTTTTGAGGTCAGGAGAGTGAGGTTTTACACACAGCCCTTACTGGCATACATCGTTACATATGCAAGCCTGCAAAAACATTGCACTATTTTTATGTTAGAACTTTTGATATTTAGATAGTAAAATAATCACAGATTTGATTAGCAATAACTCATATTATAATTAGGAAGTGTGAATCACGTCCTCATGAGGGGAAGAGATGTTTTCAGTTTTGTAAGACATGAAGTTATTCATCCACAGAGGAAGAGGAAACTGTTTTGTGACTGCCTTGTTCATCACAGATCTCACAAAGATCAACTTTCACCAGAGTTAAACTACTCAAAGTCTGTATGTATAGTATATCATAAAGATACGCATAATATCTTATTACAGAAATTGAGATATATTCTAATGTTTACTATGTTTACATTATGTTGTTTTTGAAAAATAATAATGTGTAACTGCAATTGCAGCTTCTTTCAAAAACACATAACTAACACTTTGAATGCATTATAATGTATTATATTTACACGTTTCAAACGCCAATCTTAAAAATAATGGTTCTTTGTTTTCTGAGATGACTAGATGGGTTAGAACAACAATATTTCAGTGTATTTCATAAATACATCAATATTTTGCTTGATTGTCATCAGACAGCACACTTCAGGTTGAGCGCAAACAATGGTGTGTTTAAAGTCCAAAAGGTGAAAGTCCTGAATGTCCAAAGGGTTATTTTCCAGTTTCCCAATATTACCTGTCTGGAATATATTTCTAAAAGTCTCATTGAGATCTGGACAAAGACAACTGTGTGAAAATCGAGAGGTGTTAAATCTACTAAACTTCACACAAGTTCAAGAGCAGGTTACTGAACAAGCCACTGATTCCTTGAAGAAACATTAAAGTGAGTATCATCTTTCTCACACTGAGAACAACCAATCATTCATCTCTCTCTCTCTCTCTCTCTCTCTCTCTCTCTCTCTCTCTCTCTATCTCTCTCTTCTCTCTCTCTCTCTCTCTCTCTCTCTATCTCTCTCTCTCTCTCTCTCTCTCTCTCTCTCTCTCTCTCTCTCTTCTCTCTCTCTCTCTCTCTCTCTCTCTCTCTCTCTCTCTCTCTCTGAGACAAAGCGAACAAGCAGTTGCTCTCTCTCTCAATAAAAAGTTTTAGAAGGTCCAAAAAAATCTCAAATGATCATTAAGATAAACTCTAATGAATGAATGAATGAATGAATGAATCTCTCTGCTTTATATCTCTCTTGTTGTGTATTCTCTCTCTTCTCCCAAAGCGCTCTCTCTCTCTCTCAATCATGAGGGGGGGGGTCTCTCCTCAACCCCAGACCAAAGCGAACAAGCGTGTGCATTTTCAATAAAAAGTTCAGATCCAAAAAAAGCTCAAATGAATAAACATATAAAGTGAAAATAAACATGATTAACATACATACAGCCTCTTTAAATTTCATATTTGAACAAATTCACTCATATGAGTGATGTAACAAGGTGCAAGTTTTTTACAATTTTTGAAAATACTTATTTCATTCACCATGACCCCAAAGAGTTTGGACACTTTTGGACACTTAAAGTCACACTTAAACATGTCTGGTTGTTCATTGGAGAAACAATGGCATCTGCAAACAAATGATGCTTTTCTCAGACCTTCGCATTTTATATTCGCAAATAAAACCAAATGGCCCCAAGCTGATTTTGACAAGAACATTTGACAAGAAAGTGTCCAAATATTACAAAAAACAATATTTTTATATATATATAATTTGAACAAACTTATTTGCTTTCCTTAAAAGTGGGTTTGATATTTTGTTATAATGTTAAGATGTTAATAGCCTACATTTTAAGTGTGAAAATGCCTTTGGAGTCTCTACTTCATCTCTCTCTTTCTGTGTCCAGTAATTGACGTACTATAAGCATGTGTACTACACCCTTAATAACAATTCATTTGATTATTAAATAACAATGAAAAGAATGTATTTAAAAACAGGTCAAACAGACGTTTGAATAGAAAAGGAGAAGCGTATCTTCCTCTTCTACAGTAAATAAAGATCCCCCACTAAACTATTTTAATCAAGCTTACTCAGATTAATTAGAATAAAAAGTGTCATATAAAGACAGCTAGCTGGTCGGTTGTCAGCTGTGGGCTTCGTCAGATTAAGTAATCAATAAATGAACCAGACTTATTGACTCTGACCGATAGCCTGTGTTTTGGCGGCACCGATATTTACACTAAAATACACTAAAATTTCAGCAGACGAAGCTGAACCGAAACAACCTGTCATTAGTACTCAATAGATATAACCGATTCTGATCAACAGAGGAGAATACAGAAGCGATTCAACACCAAATACTCTCCTCACACAATGCAGGATTACAGATACTCAACATAACTATCTGAAATAAGTAACAGGCACTTACTTGTGTCCTCGTGGGACCGGAGGCACAGGTACAGCGGTCAGTCAGAGTCATGTGTTGATCTGTGTAGCTGCAGGCATGTGTGTCAGAATCAGTTTACCTACTCTTTCACAAGAGACGAAATACACACGCTGTCATCCGCAGATACATGACGTTTGAGGACATGCGGAGTTGGGTTTCCTATTGGCTCTGTGTGTTTTATAGTGGAGGAGGCAGAACCTGTCCAAAATGAAGTGTAGTGGTGTTTATACACTGTTCTGTATGAAATCACTAGCGCGGTCTAAATTATCTGTTGACATAATCCAACAAGATATTACACTCGCCCTGTAGACTTCCGGAACAATAACCGGTGATAGTTCATGTTTTTTTCATATTTGATAACGCACTACATGTTTGGACGCAGAGGTAAACAATACACCACAGAATCACTGATAACATTTATCCTTATCTGTGAGATTATTATTTTAATTGTGTAACTATTTCAACTGTTTAAGATGAACTCTTCCCAGCAGGGATATTAGCTGAAGTTTGGAGGCTGAACGTCTTCTAATAATTGTCAGACTCAAACTAGACAATGGCGCCACCGCGTGGATATAACACGCAGTTTGTCCATTAATAAACGAATCGCTCTTTTAAACCGGATCTGAGATTAAATGATTCGTTCACTAATTGGACTGATTACCAGTTTAAATGACTGGCCATAAAATCGATTGCTAATCTTGAGTTTTTCAATTCTTTGAAACAGATATTTTACATAAAAGAAAACCACTTTCTACAGCCTGATGAAGAGGAAAAATCAAGGTTGTGAAAACCAAAAACAGAACTTAACTGAACAGAACAATTACGTTTTAATGCAAAATAGCCTTGAGTGGTATGGTCATTGATGTAATCAATTCACTAGGTTATTTTGTAAGTGACCCTCATGAAAGTTACTGAACAATCAAAACGAAAAATGCTCCCTAGTAGCACACTAGGATTTTGCATTACGTAAGCCATGTGTGAAGCGTACACTACTATCAGTAGATGGATGTGTTTAATCAAAGCGTCTACATCCAACCCAATGGCGTACCTACGCTTACGTCCATCGGGTGTTCTCCAAAATGGCGCTACGCTTACACAAAGAGACAGAGAAGAGACGAACTGTTGAATAAGTAAAGATAATCAACGACTAGCAGTGCATTAAATGATTTGAAGGCACGACGTGGAGGTGGCGGAGGTCCGTGAAGCTCATTCAACTCGTTTAATGCACAGCTAAGCCTTGATTATCCCGCTTATGCCATGGTCATTTGCCAGCATTCACATATTAAAGATGTAATCATATTTAGTATATATAGTGTTGCTCTTTGCAGCGCAATATTTGACCGGAAGGGTAAAAATAGCTGCGTTTCCATTCACCTATTTGTATGCGCATTTTAGAATATCGCATAAAAAACTCTGGATGGAAACAAGATGCGCATAAATCTAAAAATGCGCATAAAAGAACTTATGCGCACATTTGAGTAGGATAAAACTGTTTTTTTTACTCATATAGCCTACTCATATATCCTACAGGCCTAGGAGTGAGTAGTGTCATCAGATTTATTCATGTAAATATTAGGTTACATCCATATTAATCTAGATAAATTTGAAAATGCATGTTTTTCTCAAAGTTTTGGCCTTCTATCCACACTGAGACAATGCTTTTGCCCAGAGAAAACCTATGGTTGTTCCTGCATTTTATATTACATTCCTGCAAGTATGACAGAAAATGTCCTTGAAATGTCTGTCCTGTGGCAATTATGTATTAGACTCATTGGAATGGCATTTGAGTGTGCTGCGCTATAAGAAATAACAACTGAAAAAACTGTTACTAATATAATGGATACTCCTTCCTCTTACCCATTTAATTCCTATGCTACTAAATAGTTTTTTCTTTAAAAAAATAAAGTTAAACCACTATTTTTAAATTAAGTTTGGTCCATAATTTATCCCATTGTTTAATAAATTGCATCATAGAAAATTGAGAAGCTTGAGGTTCGAGTCGCCTAAAATATAAAAAAAAAATTTTTGTACTTTAGAAAATTACACCTTTTTTTAGATAATTACTGATTTTTTTATGATAGAAAATAATATTTTTTGACCATGAAAAACAACCTTTTTTAAATAAACACCTGTCTGAGGGGTAAATTAAGGAATTTGTTGACATAATTTTAAACATGCTTTTTAAAAGACAGTTTTGGTAACAGGACTGATAAAACATGCATCCATCTTCCACATAAAATTGTGTTTAAAAAAATGCAACAAAGTTACCTGAAATATAAATTCAACCTGCCAGAGTGGCTAGGACGGAGTGACCGTGTTACTGAAATACACCCGCATTTGGCGGGTTGGCGGGTGTTTGTCAAGCCCTGTGTATGAGTATTGTTAACCATTGCAATTTCGGACATTATTACTTTTTTCCATGCACAATAATAATAATAATATAATAGGCTAGTAATAATATAAAATAATAATAATTGTATAAGCAATGATAATAACTTATTTGTGCGTAGCGCTTTTTAATAAGGGGAAATTAGTAGGGTTTACTATACGCCTGATTGCTAGTTTATCAAAAAAACTGCACATTAAAAACATAATGTTTTATGTATTGCTAAAATAGGCCTAAAGTCTAATAAATGCAAACACAAGAAAAAACTAAATTGTGAATACTAAAATAACATATAATTGTTCTTCACAGATTTGATGCAGAGATAGTACCACAAAGCGGTTTGTGTTTGTGTGGATGCGCATCGCCCCGCCCCGCCTCGTGCAGCTGGAGCTCCTCTGATCACACACACACACACACACACACACACACACACACACACACACACACACACACACACACACACACACACACACACACACACACACTCAGACACCAGTCGCTCTTGATCACACACACACACACACACACACACACACACACACACACTGCGTACAGACACCAGTCGCTCTCTGATCACACACACTGCACAGACACCAGTCGCTCTGTCAACATGTTTCTGCTCGGATTCAGCCTGTGCCTGGTCATCGTCCACGGAATTGTCCCCGATATAACCAAAACAGACATGGACATCATTGCAAACATGGAAACAAACGTAGAAGGAGGACAGACGACACCGAGCGCTATGTTTAAAGAGGTGGAGGAACTGATGGAGGACACGCAGAAGCTGGAGGACGCGGTGCATCAGGTTTTTGCTTTAAATACAGTCGAATTAATGTTCTTTACTAATGAATCTCTCTCAGTGTAGATCTAATAATGATTTTAAACATCTCTCACAACTAACAGCTTCTGAGTTTTAATAATAGCATCATTGGCTGCAGCCCATGCCAAATCTGAGCAGAGTTTTCCTGGAAATTATCCATCACAGCTTAATTAGATACCATGGATATGAAATATTATAGCAGAATGACATTTTCATATTAGCTGAGACTGACTGATATTGTTATGACCAATGAGGATTATTTTCATCTTAAGATACATGTTTTCATACTGTTTTATCTGTGAATACCATTGTGAGGTGTTATTCTTCAGAGATCTCCCAAATTTGCCATTTTTCATCAACTTGATATAAAAACTGATGCCCATGAATGTAAGTGAGTGAATATTAGTATTCATATTGTCTGTTCAATTGATTATCAGTCTATCTTATAGACCTTTTACTCTTTACACAAAAATAGCCAATGCATGCTTAATGTGGTCAAATCTAAAGTGGTTTTATATAAAAAATATATATATATATTTAATATTACTGATTTAACCTTTAGACAATTCCCACTGTGAGGGAACTCATTATGAAGTTTAACATTATAAAGAATTATTAAATTGTGCAAATGATAAAATACTTTAGTTTTTGCCTCTTGCTATGCCCAGAACTAAAATGTTTAATTAGTTAGGAAATAGTTTTTTGTGAGGACAGTGACAGTCTATAAATTATTTTTAAAATCTCACCCCGATAATCAAGAACTGAAAAGTTATGGAAATTCATTGGTCACAAGTTGTGGAAACCTTTACATCAGTGAAAGTGATTTTTAAGGGTCAGTTCTTTTAGAAATAGCTTATAGCTGGGAAATTGTACTTATTGCAGCATTTTCTTTTTTTCTCAGATGGACAATGAGACAGCAAAACCCAGCCTCCATCCACTCAATGTCTCTTCAAACCTCCCAAATTACAGCAGTATTGAAGTCATATCTGGGAATCAATCCATCTATACTGCTGAGACCGAGAGAATCAATAAGGTGGGTCAAGAGCTTTTGTCTGGTTCTCTCCTCAGTTCTTGATTCTGATTGGTCAGATCATTTGGCATAATGACCACTTAAAGACCCCCTGTGATGAAGATCAAGTTTGCAAATACAAAACCTTTGCTGATAATTTTCTCCTTAAATCTGCAGAATACCAAAGATTTGAAACAGTCCATTTCCTACCATCACAAACATGTAACCAATCCCGTCAACTCACAGGACGGGGCTTTTCATATCATTAGCTTTCTTAAAACGGGGACACAGGTTGCGTAGCATTAGCAACACACCACTAGCTGTTTGATATCAGTTACCATTCTGATAGATGGACTTGAAGATGGCTCTATATAATTCAGTTTCCTCTTCTTCAGAATGAGTTTCTGGTTCATACATTAAATTAATTCATTTAATTTTGCCATTTGTCATAGTGTAGCATTCACTACTTTAGTTAACTGAGTGTAAATGAAGCAGGTTTGCACTGGTGTGATGGAGTGGAGGCGGGGACTCATTTGCATATTCATGTATTGATGTTTACTAAATGAGGTAAAGATGTAGAACTATATTCAAGCCATTTTAAGGGATGAAAAACTGGTTTCCTAGACACCATATTTCATGATGCTTCTTCTCACATACTATAAGTATAACTCAAATCATTATTTTGAGTCCATTTATTCATTAATGTGTTAAGTAATAAGTGGGATAATGTACAATCCCACAATGTCCCATCATATTAAATGCATGATAATATAAGTGACTAACTCCCAGTTGTTTTTACTCCCAGACAACGGACAATTCAACCGAAGAGACAAACAACTTGACAACCGTACAGCCCAGAGATAAAGAGAACAGCATTGATCACGTAAGCTTTCTGTCCGTCTGAAAGACCTGCTATTTATCTCGCTCAGCCAGACGCGGCCACACATCTTCTCAGAGACGTCCGGAGGAATATTGTTCAGGAAGAGGAATACTCTTCCTCAGCTTTAATGTCCCGTCTGACTGAAATAAGGCGGTCTGCTGTGTATTTAGATGGCAGGGTTCTGGGTCTGAGGTGACAGTTCAGCTGACAAGGCAAGATAACGGCAGATAATCTCGTCTACGTCTCGTCTTTACGGATGCATTTTAAATCCACTAATTCCAGTCGTCCAGGAAGATCAGGCTAAGAAACCAAAAGCACAAGACAGTTTGTAGTTTATTGAACCCTTCTATCAAATTTAAACAATATCACCAAAAAAGTGTCTTTTATTGAGTATCATTTTTTATATTTTAAGGCTCAGATAGTATGATATTAGGTGAATATGGAGCTCATACTCGAGGAGGAAACAACAATGTATAAAATTATATAAAATATTCTTATGTTTACTTTATGAAAATCATTTAAGATTTCACAGTGAAAAGAATTGTGTGCCACAACCTTAAAGTATAAACGATCAATTTGATGGTTTTCCAGCTAAAGTTTCATGTTGATCATTTAGAGGCATTAGAAATGTGCATATCAAATATGACACGGTGGGCTTTATAGGGTTACAATATCTTATGTTCTTATCTGAGTGATCTGAAAATGTATAAACCTTATAAATTAAATCAGAAGTGCAAGTTATTTTCATGACCCAAAAGCACTGTTTTCTATCCTGTATTGATCTATTTCCTGTTGAAACAGGAAGTTCTAGAGGCTCATCCTCCCATTTTAAAATAGCTAATAGACGTAAAATCACATGAACGATGATTTGCTAGTCAGTTGCACGTGGTGTAAGAGGGAGGGGCATTTGTTCTAGACAGCATTTGATTGGACTAAAATCTGTGTAGTGCAGGATGAGTCATCAATATTTTGATCTATTTTTTTCCAGATTATGTTTTTCCATTTTAAATATGTATATTTGCAAAAATAAACATTTAGGAGTGTACTAGCCTATAGACAACCAAACAGACATTGACTAAAATCACAAATGGCCCTTAAAGGGATAGTCCATCCAAGAATGAAAATGTTCATTATTGCTATTATTCATGTCTTTTTTTTTCTTCAGTGGAACATAGAAGATAATTTGAGTTTTTTTCTACACAATGAAAGTCAATGGTAACTAGAATGATTTAGTTACCAACATTCTTTAAAATATATTTTGTGTGCTGCAAATGAAAAAACGTCATACAGGTTTCTGAGGTTTGGAATAACAGGAGGGTGAGTACATGACAGAATTGTCTTTTTTGGACAAACTGTCCCTATAAGTCTGATTAATAATTATATAATTGCAGTGATTGTATCTAATATGTTTCTTCTAAAGAAAATGGAAGGGATGACTTTTGCCTCTGTTAAGTATTTATGAACCAGGATGAAAAAGGAGGGGTATGGAGCATAAAGGGATAGAAAGCTTTTTGTCCAACACATCAACATCAGCCTAAATGTGGGGATGTGGAAAAATACTGCACCTATCATATGACCACCGCCTCATATCCTCCCAAAATCCTGTGAATGTTGTTTTGAAATACAGCTCTGCTATTGATTAGTTCCTCAAATAGATGTGTGGGTTATGACTCTTAGCGCTCAATCTGCTCCTTCTTGAAGGTTTTGAATGAGTTTCTTCTGTCTCTCAGGAGTGTATCATTGATGAAGACTGTGAGAAGGGCAGCTACTGTCTCTACGAATCACAGAGCTCAAAGTGTCTGCCCTGCAAACACACTGATGCGGTAAGCGGTTACACATTTCACAGACCAGGCACATTTGAAGTACACTTGACCTCTGCTGTTATCCAGTAAGAGATCCGCAAGTTTGCTTATTATTACGTTAGGTGTTCAGCCTAGTCCGTAGTTATTGTCTGCTTTCTCTGAGTCTCTGCACAAATATAATACCCAGTTATGTGGCTTCCCAATAACATGATGCAACTGAGCCTGCATCGTGACTGCATTGCAGTACGAGTGCTGCTGGAACCTGATATGCCGAAGCGTTTCTCCTTTGGGTTTCACATCAAAGTGCGCAGACTGCTGAATATGAGCAGCTTCTCCGGTCCAAGAAAGGACATATTGAGTTCACCTCGCGGCACAGGAAGTAGGGTAGCCAACTAAGCAGAATACAGATGTGCATTACTCATGCAGGATATTGTTGAAGCTGATTCTAACACCCAATAAAAACAAACTGTGTGTGCTCTGCTTGTTAGAGAGCCTTTGTAAAGCTTTGAACAAACATAACCAAATATATGGAATATTGTGCTAATAGTTTTCTAAGATTTACTTTTGGCAGATGATAAACGTGTGAAAAAATACATTGGAGGCCTGCACTGAGATGAATGACAAGAATAGTGAGCCTAAATAACTCTTATTTACCGGTTCTTTTTGGTGAAGCAATAAACACACAGCTCATCCTGAGGAGTCTGATTCTTGAACAAATGACTTCTAGGCCAGTTCTTTTTAGTGAATCAGTAGCACACAGGACAGCCAGTAGAGTTTGATTCCCTAACTAATGGCTCTTACGAGAAAGTACTTTTTACTAAATGAATAGCATACAGTGTAAACTACATAGTTTGATTCGCTGATGAATGACTCATTTGAGCTTGACTCAATGGCTTTTTCTTTTTAGTGAATCAATATCATACAGTGCAACCAGTGGAGGAGTCTGATTCTCACACTGACGACTCTTATTAGCCATTTTTAAATGTTTCAATAGCACATGATTGCAATGGCAATGGGTCCAATTCCTGAACAAATGACTCATGTACTTTTTAGAGAATCAATACCATTCACATCCAGTGGAGTCTGAATCCTAAATGACTCTTGTGAACCAACTCTATTTAGTGAACCAACTGCATATAGCCAAAGTCCTATAGTCTGTGATATAGCACAACCAATAGAGTGCAATCCCTGAATGAATAACACCCATGAGACGTGTTTAAAGTGAATCAGTAACATACATTGTAACCAGTAGTCTAATAACAGAATTATTTAATTATGAGCCAGTTTATTTTAGTGAATGAATCATAACAATTATGAATCAGCCAGTGCGGTTAACCAACTGATCACATACTGAACCACAAGTTTGCATTTTTGCCTGTGTAAAGATCTTTTACAATAATTATTTTACAATTCTGAGATGTTATACCTGTTCTGTTGAAATCTTAATTGATCTAATTATTTATAACACAATGCTGAGGGCAGTAAATGCAACACCATGGCACAAATGTTTGCACAGGTTAAGTCTAGTCTTAAATGTACTGTTACTTTGATCACATGTAGTCTGATGAGAGTAAACACTCAAGTAATCCCTACCATCAGTGTTCTTGAGATGCGTCGCCGTGCATCAGTGTCCTGAGAATTATTTGATTCAAAATAAGCATGAATATATGTATTCTGAAATATTTTGAGCCGTCTCATGCTGTATGTCGTGTATTCCCCAGACGTGCACCAAAGATGAGGAATGCTGTGCGGGACAGCTGTGTGTGTGGGGTCAGTGTGCAAACAGCACAAAGGGAGAAGCGGGAACCCTCTGCCAGAACCAGAGTGACTGTAAGGAGGAGTTCTGCTGTGCCTTCCATAAAGGTATGATGAGCATGCTACATCTTGACCTGCACCTGCTGAATAGTGCTTATATTGATAACTACTTGTTTTCCATTTTCAGCCCTGCTGTTCCCAGTGTGCAGCTCTAAGCCAATAGAACGTGAGCGCTGCATCATTTCAGCCAATCACCTGATGGAGCTGCTGTCGTGGGATTTTAAGGGGGAGGGTCCTCAAGAGCACTGTCCATGTGCCGGTGGTCTGCAGTGCCAACATCTTGGGTAAGAAGTCATCTTCTTGCCGTTTTCACTTAACATTAAATAAATGTGTACATATTTAGATAATATATATTAATACACTACCACTCAAAAGCTTGAAGTAAGATTTTTTTCACCATTTGTTTGATTTAAAACACAGTAAAACAGTAATATTGCGAAAGATCATTACTATTTGAACCAGTTTTCTATTTTGATGTATTTTTAAATGTAATTTATTCTGGTGATGCACAGCTGAATTTTCAGCATCATTACGTCTTCAGTGTCACATGATCCTTCAGAATTCATTCTAATATGCAGATATTTGCAGAAAACAAACCCAATGACAATAAGTTCCTGGCCAACCGCTAGTTTTTAGTGATCAACTTATGTTATATGCACTATTTAAGAATTTTAAATAAATACAAGTTTGGGGTCAGCAAGAGCTTTTTTAAAAGAAATTAATTGTTCTATTCAGCAAGGTTGCATTAAACTGCTAAACGGTGAGAGTAAAGACATGTATATTCTTACAAAAGACTATTTCTAATAAATTCTGTTCTTTTGAACTTTCTATTCATCAAAGAATCCTGAAAAAAATTCCATAAAATATTTTTTCAAATTTGTGGAAATTCCACAAAAATATTAAGCATCAAAGTTTTTCAACATTGATAATATAATAAATGTTTATTGAGCTGCAAATCATTGTATTAGAATGATTTCTGAAGGATCATGTGACACTGAAGACAATGCTGAAAATTCAGCTTCACATGAATAAATCACATTTCAAATATTTTCATATTACTGTAGTTTTTCTTATACATTAAATAATGGTCCCTCTCTTTATCAGACGAGGTGCACTGTGCCTGAAGAGTCAGAACTCCAGCGAGGAGGAGCTCACGGACACGCTCTACTCTGAGATCGACTACATCGTCTAGTGAGACGCTGCTGAAACAGACATCACGCCAAAGCTTTGTAGGAAACGCCTTCATTATAATCACCCAAACAGCTGTGAATGTGCCGCACAAGGCCTGAATCTAAAGAGCGTTCACACCGACAGTGATTTGAAAGTATCAAGCTGCCGGCACTCGTTCATTTCCAAAGAAAGTTGGCGATTTGAGGGCATATGAGTTATGGTCGGAGGCGTCAGATGACACAAATTAACTTAGAAAAGTGAACTTTAATGAGTTTGATGCAACCGTCACATGTGAGATACTGTAGATGAGTGAGTTACATTCCCTGCAACTTTGATTCATGCACTTTTTCAAATGATGAGGATTTGTTGAATTGGATTTGTGATCAGATTTTCAGCCCAGCAGTAATATTTGGGCATCCAGTAGATCAAATCATTGTCAGTGTGAACAGCCCTCAAGTGTTGAAGCTCAACTGTGGCATTGAAGTATTGAATAGAAGCACTTTTTAATGTATTAATGCTTTACATCAGGCAGAAAAAATGTAGAGGACATCTCTGTTGAGAGCCAATCCATCTTAGTTTAGTGTAGCAGCCAATGTGATGCACCCATACAAGAAACCTATTGTAATTAACCCAGGTAATAAACAAACTTGCGCCAGAAAATAAAAGGTTGAAATGCATATGTTGTTTATATTTTTTTATGTATATAATATGAACCAAAGTTTTTAAATTTTTCGCCAGATATCCACATTAGTTGCAAGGTGTGGTCACATTTACTGTTGTTTGCAGAATTTTTCACAGATGAAGTCCAGTCAATTCAATAGGAATCTGTGCATATTTTGTAAGAGTGAAAGATTTCCCCAAGCAGATTTCACAACGCATTCAAGTTGGTCACGTCCATTTGCTGTATTGACCAATTAAAAAAGCGACTTGGTTTGAACATGACTTCTGTGTGAGCTATGCTTCATCCATGGCTACACTATTAACAGACCTTTTTGTGCCCACTAAAGTTTGCCTAAACATTGCTAATGTGACTTCACCTTAAAAGTGTGGGTTTAAAATGTAAGTCAGCTGGAGAACTTTCGCAGACTAAATGCATCCATTTCAATAAGAATTCATCCACGCAACTTGTGAATTTTGCACAAGGGCAAAGATTTCCCCTTGCAGATTTCGTAATGGGTTCAAGTTGGTCACGAGGATCTGCCGATTGCCCAACAGAAAGCCACAGTTTAAAAGTGACTTATTTTTGAGCTGTGCTTTATATATTGCTATACTTGACAATAGACATTTTTTTGCATGAAATGCTGTTAATGTGAGCACACCTTAAGACTACGCAAACACATGTGAAATTATTACCATTGATGAATTAATCCATTTCTGCAGCTTAAAGGCATAGTTCACCCAAAATTAAAATTTTTTTTATAATTTACTCACCTTCAAGTTGTTCTGAAGATGTATGAATTTCTTTGTTGAACACAGAAGATATTCCGAAAAATGGTAGCCATTAACATCTAGAATATTTTTAAACTATGAAAGTCAATGGCTATCGTCAACTGTTTGGTAACCAACATTGTTCAAAATATATTTTTACGTTCAACAGAAGAAAAACACAAACAAAAATGTTTTTTGTGTGAACCATCCTTTTTAAAGGCGTCTTAATATTTTGTAGGATATAGTATGCTAACATTGCTTTATATAATTTCTAGTATCATTTCATAAAATCAAGCAAAATTTGATTCCTTACATAACCCCATAAATAAGCAGATCATATTCTTCTTTAAAATATGAGCTCTTCGTATACGTCAACCTGGAAGCAGGCAGACAGAGACTGATTGTTGCTTTTTATTTCAGTATTGGCAAGTCTATTGTGAACAGCTTGTGGCAGCATTAGGAGCCCAGGAACCCGCAGCGGTTCAGTCGAGCTCAAACACTGGCGCTCCTCCAATGGGGCGTCCCCAACCTCCACTTTCCAGCTACGCGAAAACAGCAGCGAAAAGCATTTCCACGCATGCACACACGCAAACCTGCCACATCCGAACCCACAGGCTCTGTTCACATTGTGCAGAAATCAAAACAAAAAATGAAAACAGAACACAGGATATGTCTAAATGAAGAAAAAAAGCAGAGTACAGATCAAAAAATTAAAACACGTGCCATTAAAAGTCACTCACAAGACCTAACGTCGTCATCAGTCTGTAGTGAAATAATTTACAAGAAAAAACAAAAACAAACAAATCAACAGGGTGAACGAAGCGCACTACTTGATTCATATCGCCCTACTCTTAAAGGCTTGCAAATTCATATGCACCAGTGTAAGTAGCCCCAATAGGAAGTGAAGTGAGAGGAGGGCGGAGCTCCCTAAAATGGGCGGAGCTTTAGCAGTCAGTGGGTGACACCCACAAAAAAAGGAAGAATGAACTTCAATAATAGAACCTTTTCAGCCAGAAAAGAAGCATTTAATTTCACAACTGTGTGTTAAATACACAAAAGGAGAGATATCCCAATATTCAAGTGAGAGCATCATACCCAAAACTTCAAGTGAAAGTGTCACTACGACTGGAGTCGATGGAAGAGCTCTACGCAATGGAAGATGAGCAGTGCCGTCACCCCTGCGGGCGTTCGTTGGTGGCTGGATATGTTACGCGCTGTGCTCGAGAGCTGAATAGACTCGGGACGATGGGCGTTGAGAACGTGAGAATTCGGTCGCATATCAAAATCAGAGAGTGAGTTATGGACAAACAGCAAATGCAGAACGACGGGACGAAAATAAATGGAGATGGTGAGAGTGCAAACAGACGAAAGAAATGGAGGGCGATAAAATCTCTCCCAAACTGCCCCCTTTCCTCTAAAGAGTGCACCCAACTCTGTTTTATTAAATTGATTTATCTGAATGATATTGAATTTGAAATAGCTTTTGCACTTCCCTTTAAACTTTACAGTACAATAAACTATGGTGCACAATAGTACTCTGAGCCACGCTATGCGTTCGCGAGCTCAAAGAAGAGAGCGTCAGCCGGACAGCACTGGTGACGTTGATTCAACGTGGGGCCCAAACGCCAGTGTTGCTGGCGAGGCAGTGCTACACACTGCAGCGGGCAGGCCAGATAGAGAATAGGGAAGGATCGAGTCCTCCCCCTCTCAGTCCTGTCCAGGGTCTTTGGTGGGCCCTCCGTCCAAGTAAATTTTGAGGGCCTTCTCTTTGCGGGGGGAGTAGCTGACCCGGTGGCCTGTCTTCAGCAAGCGGCTGCTCTCCTTTCTTCATCAGTTCATTGCGCTCCTCCTCAGACAGCTCCATGAGCTCCTCGGTGCTGTCCCTACAGAGAGACGGGCGCAGAAATGCATGGTTGACTAACTGACCAACAAGCAACTAGTTAATTGGTTATTTGACATGTCTGTCAAACGGCCTCATGGGCAGGCCTTGGTCAATGAAAGCTGCTATATATTCCAGACCTTCAGCCGTTAGTCTGAATGTCTGGCTACGGCGAGACTAGGTTAATATAATTTCATATATTATTATTCATGATACTTACATAAATTGAAAAAGTAATTTAAAATAAAATAATAAAAATTTGTGCTGTCAAACAATTAATCGCAATTAATCCCATCCAAAATAAAAGTTTTTGTTTACATAATATATACGTGTGTACTGTGTATATTTATTATGTATCCATCCACTCACATAACAGCATGTATTTGGGAAATATTTACATGCATATATTTATATTCTTCTATTTTATAATAATATATAAATATATTTAATATATAAAAAAATCTGAAATATATACATGCATGTGTTTGTATTTATATATACATAATAAATATACACATTACACACATTTATTATGTAAACAAAAACTTTTATTTTGGATGCGATTAATCACGATTAATCATTTGACAGCACTATTTAAAATATATAGCAATAAAATCTATATTTTAATTTTATATTGTTATAAAATATGTATTTATTTACTTTATTATTCAAAAAATATAAAATATTTACTAAACGATATAATATATAACATTATATAATAATTTATAAGATATATGAATAACAAATATATAACATTGCTATAAAACATTATTTAACCAGGACTTAAGACAGCTAGATGACACTTTGTGTGGACTTTTGCCAAAAACAAAAGGAGGGATCTCTGGATGCAGATAACGAGCAACAACAAAAAGTACACATTGTTCATTTACATACACTAACAACATTGTAACAATACACAAAGCTGGTTGAAATTTGACTAAGTTGTTCTTGAACAATTAAAACAATTCAACACTAATTCAGTAAATTAAATAAATGTAATATGTGACCCTGGACCACAAAACCAGTCTTAATTGTCAATTTTTCAAAATTGAGATCTATACATCTGAAAGCTGAATAAATTAAGCTTTCCATTGATGTATGGTTTGGACAATATTTGGCCGAGATACAACTTTTTGAAAATCTGGAATCTGAGGGTGCAAAAAAATCTAAATATTGAGAAAATCGCCTTTAAAGTTGTCCAAATGAAGTTCTTAGCAATGCATATTACTAATCAAAAATGAAGTGTTGATATATTTACGGTAAGAAATTTACAAAATCTTAATGGAACATGATCTTTACTTAAAATGATTTTTGGCATAAAAGAAAAATGGATAATGGACCCATACAGTGTATTTTTGGCTATTGCTATAAATATACCCCAGTGACTTAAGACTGGTTTTGTGCTCCAGGGTCACATATATAACCAGCCTAACACAACTAACATACACTAGCCTAATTAAAAAGAGTTTTCACAGAACCAACTAAACTAGCCTTTCGGACAACACACAAACTGGTTGCTTCTGAAAATGTAACAATACAAAGCTGGTTGAAAATTGGCAATTATCTTTAACTATTAAAACTACATTGTTAAAACAGGAAAGAAATAATTATAATATAATATATTAGCCATTTCATAGAACCAGCTAAACTAGTCTTTGACAACTCGCTGACTGGTTGAGTCTAAAAGTCATATAATTTCATTTCTAAACTAGTTTGAAAACTAATAATCAAGTTTGTGAAAGGGAAAGGCTTTACCTGTAGAAGATCACGGCGCCATCATCACAGATGTAGAGAGGCCAGACATTGAGGGTGGAGACTTTAGGATTCCAATCTAAATCCTGATGGATCTCCAACACTGAAATGTCACAAGGAAAAGTTCCTCGTCCCTGTAGGAGAAACTAGACAGTCAGATCTGAAGGGAGGGCATCTGAAACTCAACCGAATCTGATACGTAAAGACTGCCGTACCTTGGCAAAGACCAAGTTCTCAAGAGGAATTCCACTCAATTCACTGAGCTGAGGGAACAAAATATGACATTAGCACTCAAATGAAGAAGGAAAACAAAGAGTTGCAAGCGTTTTATTTTCCACATACCTTCTCCTTGAGCTCCTCTACGCTGCTGCTCTCCAGCACCACCTCCCGGAAGGCCTCCAGCTTCATCTGGGCTGGGCACCAGCGACGGGTCAGAACCGCCAACTGAGACATGGACTTCATCCGCTCCGGTTCTACAAGCAAGAAAGTCATTGAATGACAAAATATATGGGCTGTTGGACTAGACTATTTATGACAACTATGATGGTCTTCACCTTCAAGGACTTCTAGGAACACCTCCCAGTTACTGGAGATGTTGATGTCCTCCTCATAGACGTGATAATCCAGAAACACCGTGCCTGGGTTCTTCCAGGTCTTCTTCCTGAGTCTAAACCTGTGACACAGAGCGACACACATCTTGTTAGTATTCGGAGGCATTAATCCTCCTGCGCTGTGAGTCAGTGCATTTAAAAGGTCAGTTGCTGCAGTGAAGCACTGAGAAGCGTCACTGCAGCGTGCAGAAGGTGGATGTGTGTCCAAAACTGCTGCAGCATATTCATGAGTCAGGCCTGCGACGACAACAACAGCCATCCCAAGAACAAGAAAACTGAGATTTCAGATGGATAACATGATGATTTTTCATTACATTTTCAATAAATAAAAACTTAACTGAACAGAATACATCCAAAATGTAAACGTATGCAACCTATTTCACTTTGCAGATTTAAAGTTTGCGTTCTTTTAATTCAGCTAAGAGGTCACGCCATGATGTATCAATCCTCTATTGGTCACACATGATCCGAAAATGTCATAGTTCACCAAACTTGTACTTTGGAACGCAGTGAAATGCACACGAGTTTGCAATCCCTGCCTCCAGCATTCATATGAATATGATTGGAAATCAGTGTAATGTATGATTGTAAAGTGTAGTGTGACCACCCCTTAAACTGCAAAAATGGTTTGTTTCATAGTCTGTGATTTTTCAACGCCAAAGGGAAACATGAATATGTTAACAAGGCACAAGGTACACAATGTCTTTTTTCAGTAATCACTGTTACTCATTTCAAATGCTAGAAGATTAGCCAATCAAAACAAAAGATGTTTACATAGATGAAAAATCATGAATGTTTTCAGTGCAAAACACACAGATATGCTTCAGGTGAAATCGAAGAATGAACTGGTGTGGTGTCATTTCAAACTAAATCTAGCCAACCGTTCATTTCAGGAGTTCAAAATAGCTAGCCAAAGCAAAAATTAGGGAAAAGTTAATTCCAATGTGTGAACACTCAAAATACTACTTTGATGCGGTTCATTTCTTCTGTTCAGTCCGGAAGCTGCTTGATTTAAAGGGGTCATATGATGGTTATTTAAAGATTATTATTTAGTGTATTTGGTGTAACAGAATGTTGACATGATTTAATGTTCAAAAAACACATTATTTTTCAAATACTAAATATTATTTTAGGTCCTCTATGCCCCGCCTCTCTCAAACGCTTAGTTTTCTACAAAATCCCTCCTTCTGACAAGCACAGTCTGCTCTGATTGGCCAGCTGACACAGAGCATTGTGATTGGCCGAACACCACAAGCACGAGTCAGAAATGTAACGCCCCTTTCTATAATCGCGAGCTTCAGCTTTATAAAGACAGTTAATAATGTCCTTAGTTTTACCATCAGTTCAAGCCAGAGAGGGGAACAGAGTCACGTGACAGACAGTAATGAAGCTCGTATGTGTTTGCACACAAGCTGCGGTTGTGTGACCGTGTCTCCCTCTCTCACACATGCGAGCGCGCGCACACACACACTACATGCAAAACCCCGCATTTAAACAGTCAATAGCAAATACTTAAACTAATAACAAAACATACAGAAGTGCCAGATTGTCATAGCAAAGTCAGAATTATCTCCTCTCCTAAGTTTACAAAACGCTCGTCCATAAAATGCATTGTGATAACACCTAGGTTGTGCTGTTCTGTTGTAAGTAATCTTAATGATTCCTAAATGCATCTACTTTCGGAAGGCCAAATAAAGTGCTTTTGCTTTCACATAGAAACACACAGCGTCTCCCTGACACGACTGCCTACTTCAACACTACTGCGGTTACTGAAACCACACCTTCTTTCTTTGCTGAACATTTGGGCTGCATTATGCAAATATTTCCACATTATGACGTAGACATGTGGGGGCGTGTTTGAATGAGTCATTTTAGGGGGGTGTGGCAGAGTCTTAACTTCTTAACTATGATGAAATCGCATCATATGACCCCTTTAAAGCAGGGTTTTGGCGTTTTTTTGGAAGGAAAATTCACTGATTTGGCTCACGGAGCCCAATATCCTCATCTTGGATGAGTATTTTGACTGTTTAGGAGGTGTTGTTTTTTTACAAAGTACTACTGGTACCCAGATAAAAAAGTATAAACATTTCAAATAGGCATTTTCCGGACCTCTGCTGGGAAGAAAATGTCGAGACTGGACTTTAATTGATTACTGCTTTAAATCACTCTATTGTATAAAGTGCCATATAAATAAACATGACGTGACTCGACTGGAGAGCCAAATAGCAGAGCTCTGGTAAACCTATCCACATCACTGTGATCAGATGCTTTTAGCTTCTGTTTTCTTATGGCTGTCATCTTTGTTGCAAAGAGCAATGAAGAACTTCACCGTTCACATCATTTCAGGGTCTTTAGAGGAAAAATCTCAAATGTTATGGGCTTACCTATCTATACTGAGGTCCAGTTTGCACTGGTCTTTGAGTTGAGGCAGCAACTCCTCTTTAGACTGTTGAACAGTCATGCCTTTAGCGAACACAGTGTCCAAAAGGAACTTACAGGGCTGTCAAAACAAAATACACATTATTAAAAAAATTTTTTTTTTTTTTTTGCAGTTTTAGAATACGCATTCCACTATAGAATAAACTAAATTCCCATCCATCTCCAAACGTTTTGTCCCTCACCTCTGTGTCATTGACTAGCAGCTGGTACACCTTCACCCTGTATTCTCCTTTCTTCAGTGCACGTCCCAATCGAATCGTGATCTGTTCAACGGCAGAGCAGCAGAGCAAATAAACATACAGTGTGTCACTTTGCAAGAATAACTAAGAATAGTTGTCCTTGTATTTTAAGCTAGAATGTAAAGTTAAAACCTCACCTTGTTATCATCAGAGAAAGAGGAGAGCGTCTCATTGAGCCGCACACTCTCAAACTCCTGGTTGTTGGCATAAACCCGGAAGACCTTAAACTGAGTGGAGGGAACGCCCACAAACGGCTCTAGATTGTGTTTGAATGCTGCCAGTGTGATCCTCTTGTCAACATGGACAAGTACACCTAAAACAGACATATTAGCAACATTAACTTGCTTACATAAATGTAAATTCAACAGAAACTGATGGTTATTTATTTAGTTTAATGATTATTTACTTATTTAATGTTACTGTTCGAATCTTTTTGGTTTTATCATCTGATATTTTGGTTTTAACATCTGATAAAAACAGGGTCAAATCAGAATTCCTTAGAATTGAAACCCAAATTGTTTTAGGTTACCAGCCAATTGACTAAGGTTACGAAATATAGGAAACAGTTCACAAACTTTTTCCCCTGTAATATACAATACAGCAATTTTCATCTAATGACTTGGAAGGTTATATTTGGAAATAATTAATCAACCTAAAATGTTTGAGGCTATTTTTTGGGGAGAATCTGTATAGAAAATAAAAAATGTAATGTCTTTGTACTCTAAACATTTTTAATTCCGTGCAAACCATCCTCTTAAAAGATTACATTCATTTCGTTTTTGATATTTTTACTATTAAATTACAATAATACTATTGTTTAGTAAAATGCAGGAATTTAATTAATATCACAAAATTTTATATTTTACACCAAGCGTTAAAATTACTGACATTTTAGCCTAAATTTGAACATTAAACCCTCAAGCTTTTATTTTGGCGGTTTGGCAAATAAATAAAAGTGCTGTTATATTATATGCATGAAATATCAAAATAAAACCTTATTGTGACATGGCTTAATGCTATAGACATATTGCTAAGACTGTAAATGAATAAAAAAAAAATATGCTCTGCTATTTAAGGCTCAAACACGGCACTGTTAATTTAAAATCAAAATCTAATCCTGTCCAAGATCTCCTATAAAAAAATTAAAATAAAAAAACAGTCAACTAGGGAGACTTTACATTTCTGTCCTTCTCCAGATCCTTCCTCCTGAGAGTATGGCTCTGCTTTGAAGTACAGGTACTGGGCTTCAGCTTTGCTCTTGCCGTTCTCATCGTACTCGCTGTCTGTGCCGGAGTCCTCCTCTGCCGTGTCCCACGTCTCCTTCTTCCCCTCGTGTGCTTTGGAGCGCCGGCTGCTGGTGATGCTGTGCGAGTCGAGGCCGTTAGCCAGAGGCAGCGGGCCACTGTCGGCGTTACACAGCGTGTCGCTGCTGTGGCTGGAGCTCAGGATGTCACTGTCCACCGAGCTGGTGCTGCGGTCGTTATTGACATCCGAGTCAGAGCGCTCCTCGGAGGGGAACTGGTTCTCTGTGTCTGAGGCGGCCCGTGTGCAGTTCTCCGTCTGGGAAGGCTGCGAGGCAGTGTCCGGCTCTTGCGCTGGTGACTCAATGTGCTCAAAGTCGCTGTGTTCGGAGCTCTTCTGACTGTCACTGGTGCTGGAGGATTGCTGATGCTGCTGTTGTAAAGAAATGTTCTTTAGCTTCTCTGTGCTCTCTACAAGAATGGCCTCCACTGACGTCCTGCTGCCCTTCGCCCCATCAAAAGAGTCCTCAGAGTCAGCGCTAGCTTTGGGACAACTAGTTCTGTTGGCCAAAGAGCCTGGCGACTGTTCGGGCAAGGAGACAAACAGTCTGATTGTGTTCCCGTGACGATCCAGGAGCTTCCACAAAACAGAGTCGGTGAAAACGGCCTGATGATCCGTTGAGTCTGAGCTCTCCACGAAAACCTGAGGATAAACAACAGCATCTTATAGAAAACAGCAAAATTAAGACATTTTAGGTGAAAATGCAGCAAAAATCTCTCTTTCAAGAAGGATCTTAAACCCTTGTCAAACTTAGTTCTCTAGGTTTTGGGACAGAATTGAAAGGCACTGGCATGGTCGGAATGTGAAGGTATTCCAAAAAGTAGGTCAGCTTAATATGATAAGGCAGGACGTAGGTTCACTTAAAGGTGCAGTGTGTAGTTTTTAGCGGCATCTAGCGGTTGAGTTTGCGAATTGCCTCCGCTCACCCCTCCCTTTAGAGAAGCTACGGTGGCCGATACAGGGCTAAGATTTTCCGCGAGAACAACATAGTGACGATACGCGCTCTGTAGAGCAGTTTGTCCGTTTAGGGCTACTGTAGAAACATGATGGCGACTTCCATGTGAGGGGACCCGCGGTATATGTAGTTATAAATCGCTCATTCTAAGGTAATAAAAACAACAGTTCATTAAGTAAGGTCTTTACACTCCTCTGAAAACGTAGTTATGTATATTACATTGCATTTCTGTCTATAGATTATCCTAAATATTACACAGTGCACCTTTAAAGAAAATGTACAAGTACAATTTCAGTATAAAAACAATTTGGCTTCGTTTACGGAGTATACTTCAAAGTATATTTTCATAAAATAAGTAAACGAAGTGTATAGCTAGCAAATAAACAGTAAGTTTGATATAATTTATATGGAAACTGGTTATGTATTTCAACTCTACTACAGTTAAACTACCCTTACAGCAAAACGAAAGTGGGCCAATTTAGTCCCAATTATTACTGATGTAGTAAAACTACAAGAATATTACTAGTACACTGATTTTTGAATAAAATTAACTTCAATTATGCTTCTTTTTTTTGTAATGGATAGCATATATTCAATGCTAGAATGTTTTTATTGTCATGCATTTTGCACTTGGTGTATAATAGGAGGGATAGTTAAATCTCTTGTATACCTTATTGGAGGGGCAATAATTGTATGCCATGCATGACCATAAACTGTTTATGAAGAACATTTCAAAACCAGTCGTGTTCTACTTTGGTCAAGATGCTGCCTTAGAAGGCAGCGAGGCAGCTCATTAAATTTGAGAAAAGAGCCATTAAAGTAAGTGTTATGCAAGTGAACCTTGTTACTCCTGAAGAAACCTTCTGCTTTCAGAGTCTTGTTGGGCACATAAAGAAGCCGAAGGTCATTATAGCAGCGCTCTAAGACGACACGCATCGTCTCCGCACAAAGCCCCGTGGCCTGAGAAAACACAACCAGGTGACAAGATGTTAGATGGAAGCAGACATCCGTTTCAACAGTCTTTGGCACTTTCCACAAATAGGGAACAAAACGGTGTTTGAAACTCACTAAAATATATATTTAGCATGAGTTCATAAAACTAAACTATTGGGGAAAAAGTGAAGATTAAGATAAATAAATGGAAAGGAAAAATAAAGTACAAATTATGACTGCTGTATGGTTATTGTAAGGGGGGGGGGATTTATACACTATAAAATTGAGTGTTGGATAATAGTTTATCATTTAACATATCTAATTGTTCTCTCTAAACAACATTGGACTTGGGCGCTCATTGATTTAAAAAAAATAATGGGTCACAATTTTATTAAATTGGCCTTTGTAAGTTAATGCAGCAATGTATTCACTCAGAAATGAGATTTTGTACCTGTGCAATGAGTTGCTTGAACTCTGTAATAGTCTGGTTGAGATACGCCCTGACGCTGACTGGAGCAGCAATACACTCTCTCTTCAGATCCACCACATGGACCTTCACCATCACCTCTGCAATAAACACACAAACATTATCAGCAGTTGATGGTGAGTTCATTTGGAAAGGATATCAGGTAAACCATAATGAAAATTCTTGGAAATCAAAGGATTGCAAAATGATGCATTAATGTTCTTTTTTTATTATTGGGACCTTGATTGCAGATTTTTAGTTTAAAGGGGTCATCGGATGCCCATTTTGCACAAGTTGATATGATTCTTTAAGGTCTTAATTAAAAGTCTATAACATACTTTGGTTAACATTTCTCAATGGCAGTGTAAAAAACACCTTTTTAAAACGGTCAAAATCAGCCGTTTTTAGACCATGTTGCTTTAAATGCTAATGAGCTCTGCTGACCCCGCCCCTCTTTTCGGTGGGGTGGTGAGCAGTACTGTTTACTTTAGCCACAAAACTGGCTAACTAGCACGTTATTAGAAAAGGCGATTTGCAAAGATTCATAAAAACCCTTATATTCCCTTCTTCTGCAGATGAAGCTGGATCACGAATGATTTGCGTGAACATAGACACATTTAGGCAGATCAGGGATCATAGCATTCCCTTCAAAGTGAAAGTAACGTTAATCCTCTGCGTCTTCAGAGGCTCAGATGTTGGGAGTAAATGACGACTGCTATATTCATTATTACATCCAAAAACAAAACGCCTCAATCGCTTAATCAAAGACATCTTGTCTTCCTCTGCGCCGGAATCGACACAATGGCGGTCGGACGGTTTACAGCTCACTCAGGGCGGGTCTAAGATAAGACGGTCTTGTCAATCAACTATCGTGGGAGCGGCCTGTACAGAACTACGTCATTCTGACAGGAGTCTCAGAACAGAAAATAAATCCCTTTGAGACAGGGGATTTAAAAAAAAAAAACACTGGGTGGATTTTTATCATTACAGGATGGGTGTACACACTTCCAACTCACATTTATGTTCAAACAACTTGAAAAGCATCCGATGACCCCTTTAAACATATTGCAAATGTTCTGCTCAGTAGATACCTCCAGGTTTGTAGGGCTGGAACACTTGGTCAGGCCTGCGGATCTCCAGGAGCAGGTCAAACATGTATGAAGACTTGACCCCGCCGAGCAGCAGACCCATGGGCATGTCTTCCTCCCCTTCGTATGAACGTTCAAGATATTCGTGAAACTCATCGTATTTGACCAATCGACAGCAGTCCAGTTGCACCACTCCATCAAGATCCATCAGCTGATCACAACGAGGACAATCACACCACGCACACAGACAAGCACAATGAAACAATCAGTGATCAATTAAGAGAGGCTTGGACAATCTGATAAAGAGGTGAACTATAGACATATATACACTGGCCTTGCTCACCTTGTATGCCATTTCTGTTGCCTCTCCGAGAGTTTTGTCCTTGTGCACCTCCAGCTTATTCTCCATCATCATCGTCTTCACTGGATGCATGCAGAAGAGCTTGATCTAATGGAAGAGGACAGAATAAGGCTATATTCTAAATATACATGGGTCTTTTTCAGGCAGAATCCTAAACATTAAGTCCATCGTCCCGAAGTCACTTTTTTTTGTTATAAGGTCTGTGGTTAACACAAGCTCAAAATATTTGCACATTTTATTCTACGACATGAAACACAGCAGTAATACCTCATTGTGCTTTTTCTTTAGTCTTGGTAGTTGCTATCAAGTGTCTAAATGGGACTACAGAGGTAGTCAGGGACATTCATCACAATGTACAATTAAACTCATCTACTCACTAGTCCACTTTAGCAGCCTCATTTTGTTTATGTGCTCTTGCAATCTATTCGAACTCAAACTTTCCCTGAAAATATTTTCTTAAAGACTGAAAGAGTTGTCGGAAACTTAATGGTGGTGATGTTGAAATCATATGACCATTTGGTAGTTTATTGATAGCCTGCATTTTAATAGCTTTTTACTTCAGTTGATTGTATTTAGGCTTCAAACTTCCTAAGTTTTGGGGATCATTTGTGAAGATTATCTTGATGAACATATGTTTTTTATCAAGGGAAACAGGGTGAGGCTAATTTGTGGACTGCCATAAAAAAAAGCACTGCAGAACTCAATTCCTACAAATGGAAAGTGAAGGCATTAATGTGGTAAAATTTTTTTTTTCAATTTGAGACAACACTATCCATCAAAAATTCATACACCAGATGTCAGTGCACTTAGGCTATTGTGTAAGAGCACTATGTTTAGCATTTAATCATTTGACATCATTTTTTCCAAAGATATGCATAGGTAGACACCACAATCGACAGCACCACACATGTCGACGTGTCCGCCATCTTGGAACGGTCAATGTGTCGTCACTCTCAGTAATGCAGCATTGCTGAGCCTCTGGTTGTAAAAAAATAAATATCACTGAAATGTATATTCATGTAGAAACGTGATAAACTTTCACCGGTGATAATATGTTTGTGTTATTAATATTATGTAGGCCTGGGTAAAAAAATATATTGATATCTCGATTTTAATTGATTCTCATTTTTAAGAAACGATATCAATACCAATTAGTCTAGTTCAGGGTTGCCCAACCCTGCTCCTGGCAATCGACTGTCCTGCAAAGTTTAGCTCCAACTCTAATCAAACACACCTGTCTTTAATTTTCAAGCGATCCTGAAGACCTTAATTAGTTGCTTCAGGTGTGTTTGATTAGAGTTGGAGCTAAACTTTGCAGGACAGTCGATCGCCAGGAGCAGGGTTGGGCACCCCTGGTCTAGCTTGTTTTAGACTTAACGGACTAAACATTGAAGGGCACCTTCCATCCAATAAATCGCAATAAGCATGTGCTTTGGTACTTTTAATATGGAATAAAGTCTCAGATTTAAAATTTCGTCCAAGTATCAAAATGCCGTTTAATGTAGAGTGACAGACGCACGTGAACTGATCATCTCCACTTTAACCGATTTCAGCACAAAATAAAGTTTACATGACCCAAGTTAAAAGAAAGAGCACAACTTTACAATCCATATCCTGTCTATAATCGCTCAATCAGTGTTTCAGCTGCGCAAAGACGTCAATATAACGTCTTGTAAACAATGTCATGTAACGTCACCTCAGAAAAAAACATTCAGTGACCATAACTGATTAGTCAGCTAGAAAAATAAACTGTAGAGAGGCATTTTGCTAAATATATACACCATATAACATTCATTATAATTTTTACTGCTCTGCAAAGTTTAATTTATGTTTGAATAAATCAAGTTTTTATGAGTCACCATTAAATAAAAAAACAACTTGAAGTAGAAATATTATGTAATTGTAACTTTATTATTATCAAAACTTCATTTAGTGTCATTTTAACAGTTCTATAGCCTACAAATGAGTCAATATTAACCTTCAACATTATAGTAATGTAGTGCCAGCTGACTCATGTATATTTTACAGCATTAGTAGAGTTTTTATTCCCTGAGAAAACTTGGCAGAAAACTTGTACATGTAAATAAGTAACAAATTATATATATCCAACTAATAATAAGTAACAATATATATATCCAAATTAACAATACTGAATCGAATTGGTAATCGAATTGAATCGCAAGCTTGTGAATGACAATCGAATTTAGAAATTTGGGTCAAAACCCAGCCCTATTAATATGTACTACCTTAATATTACAGATTTTTAAACCGTTACATTTTGAATGTCATGTTAGCTAACGGTTTTGCCTTGTTGTATTGTGTGAGTTTAGAAAAATCACCAGCTGAAGTGTATTGCGGATATAGATATTCATACACGTGTATAAATACGGTTGCAGACACACAAGTTGCTCTTGTGTTGACGGACCAGCTTTGACCACAAACTATGCCCCAGTCATTACTAAAGATTTTATTGGTCAAGTTGTGTGATGAAACACTATCCTAACCCAATTTTCACCAGTGATGCCTAAAATGCTGTCTAGGTTGGCAGCTCATTAGGATTTGGAACAGAGCCCAAGTATATTCATGCAGTTTACCTTGCATGTGTTGCGCTCAATCTCTCTTTGCCTCTTCTCCTGTTCTTCAGACTCTTTCTCTCGCTGCACCAGTTTCTTTATGTGCTCTGGGAAGTCCTCCACTTCCAGGAATTCTGCAAAACACACACAGAGAGTCCACTAAATTCCAGAATCTCAGACAGGGAGCGAGATCACTGGGAATGCTTTTTGATAATGAGAAAATAAATACATTTGCAACATTCAAACCATTAAATCCCATTTCTTACTTGCATTCTTGGAGGTGTCTTTTAGTCTGTACATGAGCATGTATGCATTTGTAGAGCTGATGGGATGTAAAAGTAGATTTGATCAAAAAGGATATTATGACATACTTTACACTATAATGTTTTACAAGGGTCTTCTTTGGCATTTCAGAGATCACAAATGTAGGACTAGGAGGCTTCACACACCTGGCAAAGGCACTGGAGTAATAGCCTCTGCTCCCTGAGGATCCGCCATATGTCTTCCGGATGTCATCCTGCGTGATCTGGAATGCACACATGATGTCTTTCGGTTCAATACGCATGTGTACTGAACAAATTGTTTTAACCAATGCACGAGTGAAATTTTATTGGAAACTTCCAGATTTATACAATGTTACTTTCGATTAGAAAAAGTCTCATCTTTCAGATAATGTCCGTTGTTTTTTTAGGAAATTCAACGATAAATGCCGTTTTGGCGCTCTGTGATGTGGCGAGACAGATCGCTATATAAACACCTCAGTTCAAACGCATTAGTTCCTCTACACTACTAGTTTTAACACGAAATAAACATGAACGGACATCTCAAGCCTCATGTAATCGCTCAATCTGTTTCTCAACTGTGCAAAGATGTCAATAAAAATTCAAAGCTTTAAAATGAAAATGCCACATAACATTTAATTTACCTCAGGCAAGCCATCAGTGTCCATAGCTCGTTAGTTCGCTAGAAAATTAAGTCCAGAGAAGAGCATTTCTTGCGAAATATTATATGCTTATATTTTACTTTGCCTGTTACCTGTACTTTACCTGTCATAATTATTGAATGTGTGTTTAAATAAATCTGTTATGAAACGAGTAATGACAGCCACTGTATAAATGAATATATTTAAAAAACAAATAGAAATTGTATTACTTAGAAGTTAATTTAAAAACTGCATTATGTGCAATTTATGTTTGTATACAATTTTAAGTTGAGTGTTAATTATTACATTTAAAATAAATAATTAAATTTATGTTTGGGCTCTGTTGTTAATTGTAGCCTTAGTAATGTAAAAGGGCTCCCTATAGTTTAGAGCACAAGCTGAAGTAGATTTTTTTAATCCCTAGGAAAATTGTAATCATAATTGAATTTATTTAAAGAAATTCAAAGAGCAATTTAAGTAAGCCACTGTTCAATAAAACAAGTTTTATTTTTAGTGTTTTTCCCCCTGCTGGACCGAAATCATACCGAACTGTGGCATCAAAACGATGTACATACCGAACCATCGTGTTTGTGTACCGTTACACCCCTAGTGTATATATAGGAATAATCAACACAATTATTAGTGAATGAGACCCAGTATTTGTATTTTCTGATTGAAGACTGATGCTGGCTGGCTGACCTTGCTGACGTGCTGGTCATTGAAGCTGTACCACTGGCTGTCACTGAAGGACTTGATGCAGGCGTAGTAGTGCCCACCTGCAGCACTCCCAGAATGCACCATGACTGAGAAGAGTTCAAAGGTCAAGGAGCTCTATAAGGGAGACAAGAAAAAGCATGTTTGTCTCTCATCTTCCACGGTTCAATACAGCACTTCAGCATTAGGGTTCAGACAGGACATGAGGTGACCTTTGGTTTGAGCACCCGCTCTGCGCTGCTGGTGTTATCCAGACAGATGCCCTCGTCCACAGCATCATCCGTGGAGAAATCATTGCTCATCTGGTCACTGTGGCAGCTTCCTTCATTCTCCGCCCCACTGTCAGTGCAGCTCTCTGTCTGAGGTGATTTCTGCAGAGTCAAAACATCCAAATAATGCATCAAAATGATGCATGATGTTCAAAACTACACGAGTGGTAACCTACTGGTCTAAGGAAACACTGAAAAATAAGACCATTAGACACGTGCATTAAGGGGCATTGACACAAGAAATGTTCTTGTATCCAAAAACAATGAACAGTGCAAAAGAACAAAACTACTTGTTAAGTACACTACTCTTAAGTACAGTAATCTACAAGTTCTTGACTAGGGATGTGAATCATAAAAAACATCTGGCGCGTCTCTTTATGATTCAATTTTCTGTAACAATTCTTTTAAACAGAATTAAATAATAGGAAATGTGACTCTTATTATACTTTCTATACTTATCAGTCTGTTGCCAAATGTTGCGATCAAGTCAAGTTTATTAGTAGTGACTTTCGCAAAACACATTGTTTCAAAGCAGCTTTACAGAAAACCATGATGTAAATATTTTTAATATCTTACTGCCTTATAGTCACATTAAGCAGATCTAAGCTGGGTGATTATATAGATTACATTTTGTGACGATACAAGCAATCAAGAAGTTGAGATATGCAATATACTACATCCAAAAATGAGTATACGGTGTGTATGCAAATAAAGCAGGGCATACTTATATCGCCAACTTTATATACAGAGCTGGGAGATAACAGTTACATTTCGTTACAAAATTAAAATAAAGGCAGAGATTTGCTATATAGTATATATCGCTTTATGTGAGTGTACTGTACTTATACAATCTACCTTTTAAAGGGTTATGAAATACAAAGGTGTTTGTGTTGCACATCATAGAAAACTATTATATCATTTGTTTATAGGAGAAAACTGGTTAATCTTGAGCTGTTTTTTTCATCTTCCAGGTTTAAAATCGACATTGTGCTGACAGCACAGGTAGTGATGTGGAAATGACTGTAGTACTTTGATGACGCATCGTTGTTCATGAGACTGCATGTCATAATGCTACGAGAAGCCAGTCTTTACAACTTAATGATATAACCAATCAAACAGCTTATATGAATACGCCTTAAAAGTTATTAAAGGTGCAACAGTGTGTTCGACAAGTTATCACTTAGGTCTGTTCACAAAACCAGAAACCAACTCCATGATGAAAACTAATCACAAATAGTTCCTAGAGACACATCTGGGATGTTAACAATAGGGGTAAAAGAGGGTAGATGAGATCATCGGTTCATTAATTATGGACTACACTCAAAAGAGAAAGCATTAAGCTGCGTCTCACCTCGTCCTCGACGTCGATGAAGGGGCTCATGTCCAGCTCCTCTGGGAAGGTCATGCGGTCATTGAGTTTAATGCGGTGCATAGTGGTGTAATCAAAGTCGAAGCGTTTCATCTGCAGAGTCAGCAGGTAAGGGAAATGGAGGAATCTCAGACCCTGGAGACAAAAAAACACTGCATAAGAAACTGAAATGTGGTACAGGAATACACGATCATCATCTGTGATCTGAATCACCTTGCGGGCGTCACATTTCTTTTTGCAGCGCTCACAGAAGTATTGGTTGGCACCGTCGAGAGTCTCAGGCTGGACGAAGGCTTGCAGCGCTTCTTCCTGTTTGACATAAAATCAGTGGACAATGAGGACAAACATGTCGAGAACTATTTAGACAAGAATTGTTTAAGACCGCTGTTTTTTTGCTCCATTGTCATTTGGACATTGCATTTGACATTTAGTACCAGTGCTGTCATCGTTAACTAAAACAAACTATTAAACATTGTTTTCATAACTGAAATAAAATAAATCTCAATATTAGATGAAAAACTGATAAAAAAAAATCTAATTTTGAGATTAAATTGCCTCAAACAAACTGAAATAAAATAAGTTTAGATACCAAAATTTCTAAAAGAGAAATAAAAAATGTGCTAAATAAATATTTACAACAAAAACGAATAATAAAAATACTTATATAATGTTAAAACAAAAACTGAAACATTAAAAGTATATAATTCAAGATTTAAATAAAAAAACATAATACTATATAAATAATTTTAAAGAACACTGTTCAGCGCTTTGGATGACAAATATTTATAAATATATTCTGACCGGCTGTGGACTCTATGTTTTTGTTTGTTTTTTAAGAACAATGTACATTTTATCAGTAATAAAATCAACAAACTGAAAATTTTGTTGGCATATAAATCAACAATTTACTATTCCTTTACAATTTAATTCTGCATCTGCTAGTCATCTATACGGCAACGGCTACAAAAAATGATCATTATTCCAGCCGGACGCACCACGCTGCCAAAAGCCTGGCTGGCCCCGAAGGGCCTGATGACCAGAGGGATGTCCAAGTACGTGTCAATCCTCCAGCTCTCATAGCCACACTCCAAACAGCGCACATAGTCCTTCAGTTTGCCCTGGTAAAGCTGGTTGATCAGGTCAGCCTGGGAGAAACAAAAGACAGAACATTAAAACACTTTGCATACACCACTAATCACAAAACTGTTCAGTAAACACCCACACATTCAGAACGAATGTGCAACACGCTGCATTCGAATTTTAGGTGTCCGTCAGGCAGCTTGGCACACGAGATGCGATGACGAGGTGTCGTTGCATTTTAATGCTTTTTTTTTTTGCCTGTCCAGTTGAACCCACTCGATGCGGTGCTGCACATTCAAAATATTGCGGGAAAAGAGAACATCAATGTGGAGAAGATGTTGTTTACCTCAAAACTGAAACCAAGCCGTTCACACAGAACACATATTTATTGCATTTTCTAGAGAGACATCTATCATCGTTGCACTCGCGTCTCACACAAGAGAGCCCAAAGCCATGTACAATTAATGCAAGTTCAACTTTAAAAAACATGTAATTACTAGATTAAGAAATTAGCTTGCTAGCGAACGTGCATATTAACAGTGTAAACATGAACCTTGCGATCATATGATTAAATGTTAATAAATTGCGTGTATCAGCAATGATAAATCTTTGAGTTTAAAGCGGCTCTGACAGAAAGGCTGCATGTGCCGCTGACAGAGACGCGCTGTTTTGAGCTATGTGCTCTTTTCCTAAATGCATAACTTACATTTCACAGGTATATTCTCCATCTGTAAATGTTAGAAAGCCATGGAAATGTTTTCATTTTGTGATTTTTCGCTTAACTCCACAGACTTGGTTCTGAACGCGCGCCGCACGCATGCATGCGCACAACAGACATAGCGCAATAAAACTGACTAAAATATAATTTTTGCTGAAATGTTTGTAGTTGGACATTTTAAACCTACAAGTAAGTGTATTTGTATGATAGCACTAACTGTAAAGTGACTGTAATGGGGTAATCAAAATAGCCTTTTTACTCAATTAGCCTAGTCTGTGCTTTTATTATTATTTTTTTTTTTAGTTTAGTAAATTTAACTTTTGCTTTAAAATCATTATTTTAGTTTTTTAGATCACAATGTTAGAATGTAATGTGATGTTAACCCTTTTGGCACTTTATATATGCCTACATGGTTACATTCACTTTATTTATTTGTTTAATCCAAAATACAGATATGTACCGTATACCGCAAATCAGGACAAAAATACAGAGATATTAATTTTTGCTCATATTGCCCAGCCCTACTTTGAAGAAACGTGCATTTGGTAATATTTATCTCGATTCGCCCTCTTGTGGCCTCAGGAGAGAAGCCTAAAGATTTTTTTCCTAACTGAATTTATGCCTTTTAAAATCGAATATAATTCGAATTTTGATAATATTTTGGTAAAAAATTAGAATGTAGTTTTCAGCCAATTTGACAGCCCTACAGGCGATGTAATGCAACAACACAGTCAGCTTTCGTCATTGCTAGTTCTTAGATATCGCTTTGGCCGGCATGTCAGAGCCTTAATACTTTTGGACCTCACTATAAATTCAAACCCTAAAAAGAGGTTGAGACATGTTTTCATTTCAACAACTAGTTTTGCCAACTTACTGAAACAAATACAGAGATTTAAAGTCTTACAGCACCCAGCTTAGAGAGAACAATGAGCTGAGTGTAAAAGCATGCAAACCCGTGTAGAAAATCTGCAGAATTAAGTGGCCCCTGACCCAACTCACACTGAATGGGTATAACCCCCCAGTCAAGACTCAGCTGCTGTTTACACAGCAGAACAAAGCTTGGAACGGCCTAAAATTCCTTTTGTTTGACTCAACACTGGGTCTTTTGTCCTAGTCTTGAGATCTCATTGGTTATAGATTAGCATCATGTGACGAGGAGGCTTGCATCACATACCTGCTCGGTCTGTTTCCACTTCTGCTCTAGTGCATCAAACATGACTCTGCAAAGCTCCTGGACGTCGTGCTGCTGCCAGGCTGCAAGACAAACAAAGTAAAGAGTTTCACAGTAATCAAGACTCCTCCTGCTACCTGATCACAGCAGTGTTAATGTGGGTAAAGTTTCCCAAAAGGATATTAAGTGAAGCCTCGTACCCTCACTGCTGTCCCAGCCAAAGCTGCGGGTCACGTCTGTAGTCTCGATGGCACGCTTCTTACTGGTCTGCAGAAGCACAAACAGCCTCTGGAGCTGGTGCGGGATACTGGTGACTGGATCCTCCTCCAACTCCTCAACCTCCCAACTGGTGCAGAAACATTAAAAACAGTTGGAGATCAAAATTCGGATTTAAGTATTTTTGCATCAACAATTGCAGGAACTCTGCTTTATGCTGATGTGTTGCTTAAATCCATTTCATATAAACTAGTTTACCACTAAACTTGACACAGACTACTTACTTGTAGAGTACATTCCTGAACTCAGGGGTCATGAACAGGGTCTGCAGGAGGCTGTTCAGGTAACAGGTCATTGCTTGGTTGACCAAACCAACATAACCTTGAAAACAGAGGTTACAAGACAAATAAATCTATGTGGCAAAGTTGGCATGTTCTTCTTGGCCAGTGCATGTTGAAGGAGGGCTACCTGTCTCTGATTTGTTAAGTATGGAGGAGTACGAGTAACTGGGGCTGCTGTAGTCACTGCTGCAGCCGACAGCACCGTCCCGCGGTAAGGGTCCAATGAAGCGATCCTGAGAGCTGTCATCTAGACCACTGCTGTCTGCAGTGCCAGATTCATCCTGTAAGAGAGTTACACATGAATGATGCTAAACACGCAATGCTCACCATCTAGTTTTATACCATGCCTGACAAAATTAAGATATCATACCTAAAAGGATATCAAATTAAACACTCATTCTTTTATCAAAAATTATTTTTTTGATTTATGAAATTGCATTCATATTGTGTGGTATCCTTCATTTCTACTGGAAATAAATAAGTCAGGAACCCACAAGGTAGCAACCTGTCTGAAATGTTGTGTTACAAGCACTTCCTATGTTAATTTGCCTCTTTAAGATGAATCGCTTGTTGTATTCCTCAATTGCACGTGGCTTTGGATAAAAGCAGTCTGCTAATAAATGAATAAATGTGAGATTCCAGATCAAATTTTTCCCCTACTTGAAGCTTTCTTTGCACTTTTGTTCAAATATAAATAAAGATAGAACGACAGAATAAAAGATAGATGTTAAACTTTCTTTGCATTTTTGTCCGAAATATAAAATAAAGACGATAGAATGAGACAACAATAAATAGATAGATAAAGAGATAGTTAGATAGACAGACAGGTCATTATATAACAAAACTATATAGATAGAATGACAGAACGACACAGATAGAACGATAGATAGATAGCATGAGCAAACAAACAAACGACAACAAATGACAGAACAAATTAATGAATGACAGATTGAAAAATAGAAATGATGATAAATGATAGATCAAAATTTAGAACTATAGATAGAACGATATGGAAAACTAAATAATTAGCATTATGTAGATAGAACGACAGACCTACAGAATGATAGAACAATGCATAGAACAATAGACAGAATGATGATAGAACGATAGAATGACAGATAGATAGAACGATACGATATCTAGAATGACAGAGCGATAGACAGACAATTAAACAAATAAAACTACAGAGAGAATGACTGAGGAACAGATCGATAGAACAAATGAACAAACGATCGATAGAACAAATGAATGATAAAATGAAAGATAGAACGAATGATCAAAAAATAGATCAAAATTTAGACAGATCGATGGATAGAAGATTAGACAGACCAAACAATAGATGAATGAAAAACAGATTGAACGAACAATATATAGATATATGTTTTGTTTTGTTTTTTAAACTCAGTTAAATTGCTGATATAGTGACTCACTGAAGCGATCTGAGGCTGCTCCCCGTCCTTATCTGTAAGCTGCAGGAAATTCCTTTTCCCCGCCTCGAAACCAGACAACACCAGAGACATCTCACTGGCCTTGTCCAGCGGAGCCTAGAGGTGCAGATTTGAGACAGAGGGGGGAACACAAAAGAGAGATAAGCAAGGATGAAGAGTGAGATGTAGTGAAAAACAATCAGAACAACAAATGACAATGTGAGACTAGATGTTGTCTGGAACACAATACAAAGAGCAAGTCTAAACATGCAGAAATACTGCAACAACAAAAACCTTCAGAGAGAAAATAATCAACCTGATGTACTGCAGATAACCCACATCTCGTCCCAGGATTCACAGTTAGTGTGGAAGAATAGGCTGTGCTACCTGAGGGACAACATGTACTAGCAATGTAGCCACAGGTCTGGACGCGCTAATGTTCCGCTGGCGGGGAGAGCAGCGTGGGTAACGGCAGAAACAGGCCCTAATCCACTGACCTACTCTGAGAGTTACCTGCAGCTACAGGCTCTGTGCTGGGTCAGCGCTGGGATTAGTGCACAATTAGATGGAGAATGGAGCAGAGTCCGTGACACAGCTCCATCTAATCATAGCACTGCAGAGGTGTGGTAAAAACATGGCTCTGACGCTGTCTGTGTAACTTCAGGTGTGCATTACGCTCGTGTTTGGAATTAATCAAAAACATGTAAATTATTTGCATTATTAAAGGCAGGAAGACACTAATGACTTTTGCCCTGATTTGCAGTCTGGATGAGTCAACACACTTGCCAAAAGTCACAGATAGTCTGCACATTTAAAAGTCATTTAGTGCATTCCATCCTTAAGAAAGCAGAACACGCTATTGGGAGCAATTTCAGGTTGGGTTTGGTCTCCATAACAGTACTGGCGGGGTTGGTTTGTCTCACATATGACAGTACTGGTCCTGTAAGTTTGACAACACCCAATACATGAGTACACTACACACTACAAATACATTCCAGTATATGTGAATAATCAATCCATAAGCAGGGCATATTCATTCATTATTACTACATGGGTGAAGTTGTAAATAAAACAAAGATTACTGGATTGTTTCACCAAAAAACTATTATTTCATGCATTTCCATTATGTTACATTAATTCAGATATTTTTTTTTTTTCATTATTTTTACTTGTGAAATGAAAAACAGAAAAACAGTAAAGTCTACCAACACACATTTTTTTCAGTGTATAATTACACTAGAGGTCTGCTACCTGACCCGAGCCCGACGGGTCCCGAGCGACGGGTCCCGGAAATACTTTCGGGGGTTTCGGGTTAAGTTTAACTAGAATGTTTAATGAAGACTAGGAATAGGACTAGGAAAACTATACTCTCATTCCGGCGTAATAATCAAGGAACTTTGCTGCCGTACATTTACATTTATGCATTTAGCAGACGCTTTTATCCAAGCGAATTACAGCGCATTCAGGCTATACATATTATTTTTTTATCGTACCATGCAGGCGTAATCATATTATGCAGCGCCTGAGAGTACTCCCCAACTAGGGTAACTAGTTATGATATAGCTGGGGATAATAGGAAATAGGAAAAATATCGAAACTCTTTGGTAATTTTTTAGCGAGATGCTAATGCTCTAATCCGATTCAATGGTCTATGTTAAGCTAAGCTAAAAGTGCTCCCGCCAGACCCAGAGATCGGCTGAATGGATTCAAAAACTATAAAACTCAACTGTTTAACGCAAGGGGATTTGCAAAATGAGCCTATTTTCAAAAAGATGGAGTGTTCCTTTAAAGACCGTGCAGATCTCTAAATTACACTACTGTTAAATTATTCAGTCAGATTTTTTTAAAGAAATCACTACTTTTAATCAGCAAGGAAAGTGACAGTAAAGACATTTGAAAAGTTACAAAAGATTACCATTTTAAATAAATACTGTTCTTTTGAACTTTCTATTAATCCAACAATCCTGGAAAAAAAATTAGTTTCAACAAATATTAAGCAGCAGAACTGTTTTCAGCATTGACAATAAGAAGAATGTTTCTTGAGCATGTTTTGAGTTTTGAAGGAGCATGTTAAAAGTATTCTAAATTAGAATGTAGGTATTTTATATTTTAATATTATTTCACAATAATACTTGTATATTTACTTTTTGGATCAAATAAATGCAGACTTGGTGAGCATTAAAGACTTCTTTCAAAAACATTACAAAATCTTACAGACCCTAACATTTTTGTAATTAACATTACGGCTCATTACATACATTACATTTTCTTTATGCACAATAAAATGTTATTTTTCTTTTATTACATGTTTTTGAGTAATGGAACTAGAGTCTTTGTGTGTTTTATGGAAGACTCTCACCGTGTCACCATTGTTGGACCAGGCCAGGCAGAAAGTGCCGTTCACATATCCAGCCTTGTGAGACACATCCTCGTAGAGTTTGTTGACGGTGGTGGAGGCGGGCAGGTTGAGCGTCAGCCTCTCATTGACGGTCTTGGCATTGGTGGTGTCCTGCACTATACACAGCACTCTCGGCTCCTCCGCTGCACTTTCAATCTGTAAATGCACAAACACATATGCTGAGTTTACTTTAACCAAGCACACACATCAGTTTAAGCTGAGCTCCAGTACTGAGAACTTCCATCAGACATGACAGTGAAAAAGCAATAGACAAGCAACGTGCAACAGTCTTCTTGTGCCATGCAATACCATCAGAGAACTGTCTTCATCTGATCGTTATGTAACATCCTGGAAGACATGGTAAGCTAGGAAGTATGTACATACTTCAACACTGAACTCAAATAATACAAAGCTACTTAGGTTAGATTTCTGCAATCTATCATGAACAAATCAAAGTTAAACAAGACTAAAAGCATGACCTGTAATAGCAAACCTGACTAATTAATCAATAAAAAACCGTAAACAAATCATATTAAACATAGCCACACTTGGTTAAATGTAACTACAAAACTAGCAAGTTATGGCTTCACTGTTCAAATGAGGCCACAGTATGCAGTCAGGGCTATAATGTGGACTCCATGACTGGTGGTGGTTGGTTAATTGCAGGTGTTGTTTATAAAGCAAAGCCATGGTCTTTTCATACGCTGTCTAAGCGTCTGCTAAAGAACTGATCATGTTACCAAAAGCGCTGACTGAGAATACCAAGAATGCAAGCAAAACACTTCTACGTATATTTCTGATGGGAAAACATTGAAAATAACTTGAATAGACTGTATTAAGGGTGCTTTACTTTAAACCTTTGATTGTTTTTAATTACTTTTGATGACTTTTTAAATTGATGTATTTATAAAATAAAAATGAAAAAATTTCAATTTTTTATCCGTTTACTTATTGTATTGTTAACTTGGACATTGGTGACTTCAGTCCAATGGACTACACAATTTGCTATGTAACGCCCACTTTTAACAATTAAATTTAATTCCCAATGGATAAAATCAAGTGTCTTCCTACACTTTTTAGTCTTGAACATTCTGCATCACTATGAAAATTGAATTAGGGATGTTGATTAGGGCTGTCAAATTGGCTGAAAAACTACATTCAAATTATATTTGAATTTAAAAGGCATAAATTCAGTCAAGAGTCAAGAAAAAAATGGTTTTGGATCTCTCCTGAGGCGACAAGAGGGCACATCGAGCTAAATATTACCAAATGCATGTTTCTTTAGGGCTGGGCAATACGAGCAAAAATTCATATCTCTGTATTTTTTGGCTGATTTGCACTATACGGTACATATCTAGGTATTTTGGATTAAACAAATAAATAAAGTGAATGTAACCATGTAGGCATATATAATGTGCAAAAAAGGTTGAAATCACATTACATTCTAACATTGTAACATTACGATCTAAAAACTAAAATAATGCTTTTAAAGCAAAGTTAGATTTACTAAATTAAAAATTAAAAAACAAAAAAAGCACAGATTAAAGGCCATTTTAATTACCCCATTACAGTCACTTTACAGTTAGTGCTATCATACAAATACACTTACTTGAAGGTTTAAAATGTCCAACTACAAACATTTCTGCAAAATGTATATTTTAAGGGTGCTTTACTTTAAACCCACTTTATTTCCATGGCTTTCTAACATTTACAGATGGAGAATATACCTGTGAAATGTAAGTTATGCATTTAGGAAAAGAGCACATAGCGCGTCTCTGTCAGGGCACACGCAGCCTTTCTGTCAGAGCCGCTTTAAACTCAAAGATTTATCGTTGCTGATACACGCAATTTATTAACATTTAATCATATGATCGCAAGGTTCATGTTTATGTTGTTAATATGCATGTTCACTAGCAAGCTAATTTCTTAATCTAGTAATTACATGTTTTTTTAAAGTTGAACTTACATTAATTTGACTTGGCTTTGGGCTCTCTTGTGTGAGACGCGAGTGCAACGATGATAGATGTCTCTCTAGAAAATGCAATAAATATGTGTTCTGTGTGAACGGCTTGGTTTCAGTTTTGAGGTAAACATTGATGTTCTCTTTTTCCGCAATATTTTGAATGTGCAGCACCGCATCGAGTGGGTTCAACTGGACAGGCTAAAAAAAGCATTAAAATGCAACGACACCTCGTCATCGCATCTCGTGTGCCAAGCTGCCTGACGGACGCCTAAAATTCAAATGCAGTGTTTTGCATTCAAATGTGGATTTTTATTTTTAATTCGATGAATATTCGAAATTCGATTTTTTTTTGACAGCCCTTATGTTGATTCATGTTTACTAACCACTTTACAGAGAATTGCATTTTTTACACTATTAGGGCTGTGACTTTGGCAGCTTTTTACCACCGCAGTGGTAATGGACCAACTACCGCCTGTGGCGCGGTGTTGTGATATATATTTATATATAATTATGTTACGCAAAAATAAAATAAGGCTCAATCATCTATTAACAAACGTGCGTTTTGATTTTAGCACTTACGTCTGTGAACACTCAGTCTGCAAAACACTAAAATAAATATCAAATAAATATTACAGTTAAATAGGAAAGTAGCCTTAAATATGAAAGTTAAATAACCGCTGTCTCGTTCATATTTGGCCAGTTTGGACAAAGCCTCACCAATACACACCTGACCAGCCGGGCGTTTGCGATCAGGTGAACTTGAAGACACTTGTACAAACGCGGATGGGTGACATGAATGGAAATGATTCCAGATCGGCGATTTAGTATTTGGTTTCCCAACAAGGCCCATTGCTCATCACAAAATAAATATGCTGAATGCAGAATAAACTATTTTCTTGCGCTCAAACCTGCCAATCTAAAGGAAACGCCATATATGGCATTTGAGGTCATTTGTGAATTAGCATAATTTATAGTCTAAATAAAACTATTTGCAACTGTTACTATTATAACACTTGTTTACAAAACGTTGTATTATGCTTGTTATAGAGTATGTGGCGTCACGTGCACTACCGCCGGTGGAAATACACAACCGCGGTGGCAACCGAACACACGGTCACGGCCACCGTCACAGCCCTATACACTATATACTCAAATTCCCAGCTTCCAGGAAAAAAATTACTAACTGGGTGAATCTCATCGAGCTTGTTAAAAACACACTAAAATATAAATAAAATATAAAATTTTATATAAAATCTTATATTTTGGATAAAACAGTAAGAACTAGATGTATTTGTATTTTATTTAGAGATTAATTTTTTCCCCCCATTATTTTACACTACATCCTCAAATTCCCATCGGCCTGTAATAGTGTCAAGCCCTCAGCATCTCCCGAACCAGCTGATTTTTTCCTGACGTCTTCATTTGAGAGTTAGTGTCAAATGAATCACCATGCTGTAAACACACACACACATGCACACAAACACAGCTACCTGCGAGAACCTCTTCTGCATCTCCTCAAAAATACTCTGCCTGCAACTCCAAAACATACCCTGATGACAGAACAACAACACACTGTTCAAGAGAAGTCAAACCAGCCCCGAGCGTAAGGCTGAGCATCACGATCAGAGCCGTGCTGATGATGTCTGATATCTGTTAAAGGTCAATGCGAAGGGAAGAATGGAGATCTAGAGGAGAAAATGTGAAGATGCCACTGTAAAAGACACAGACGTCAACACAAGCAGGGGCATTATCAGATTACAGGGTATTTTTATCAGGGATAATATCGTTAGGTGCTCACGTGAAACAGGTTGGCCTGTACTCGAGCGGCCGGTATTCATTATAACAAGATCGTTATCTCAGTGAACACTTTCAGCGATACGTACGTAGCATATCAAATATCCATTAATTATTCATATTTTCTTTTTGATTTACCATTTTAACCAACATTGTAAAATCACAAATATTTGTGATTAATTTCACCCAAAATTTTTACAGAAGACTTGCATTTTACAGATTTTATGCATGTATATAAATATATTTATATAATATTATTATAATATATAAACAGGGTTTCCACAAAATTTGACCAACAAGATTAAAAACTATAAATAATATACTAAATAAAATATTTTAATAGTGATTTCTGGAGGGAGCAGTTTTCAATGTCTATGTCAGGCATCCTTTGAAATTAACTAATACACTTTAAATTTGTGTATTAATATTTTAAAATACATACCAACATGTATTATACCTTGAGGCTGATGGCCAAAAAAATGTTTAACAAACAAATAAGCCTATTATTCTGAGTTGTGCAGTAATATTAAGCATTTTGATATTTTAAAGTAGAACATAACATGAAAAATGTATATTCACTATAGAAACGTCAATGTCTTTTCCATTATTTTTAAAATGCAAAAATATTTTAAAATGCATTCAAAATGCACAGTCTGACAAATTGTAAAAAATATTTCCAGGCTCTCCCATGATGACTGAGGAATATAACTTCATATCCTGCCTATATAGTCAAAAGCGTTATTTATCAAATGAAAATTCAGTCAGAAACTGTAGCTACATGTAAACTTCTACACACTGGGACCAAGCAGCCCGGCGGATCAACACATTTCCAGGCGTAGGCTCCCAGGTTGGATGCAGACCGGAGTTGTAATTTAGCTCATGTTTTAGTCCCGTGGGGGGTGTGATAAAACTGGTGAGCTTGTGGTGCAATGTGCATGACATCAATAGCTGAAGTGAACAAAGACTCCTACCTGGCATACAGACAGAGCCAGCTGATGGAAAAAGAGAGCGAGAGAGACAGACAGAGAGAGAGAGGGCCACAGATCCTGCTTGGCATTTCCAGTCCCTTTGAACACTATCAGAGCACCTAGCTCAAAGGCCCAGAGCAACCGCCTGATTATTATTCAGGGAAATTCCATGCATTGTTTGTATAGGTTGACCTTAAAGCGAAAGTCACCCAGTCTGCTTTTATTCTACATGGTAGCTCAGAACAAAGTGGTGACGGGCAGTAAAGGCGGATGTTTCCCCAATGAAGCCACCTTTGTTTACCTGTTAACATCTGCATTTCTTTTAAAGAATGTGATGTGGGCAGCAAATCATCTCAACACGACACTGAAACTACAGAGCTTTTCATTCATCAGGGAACTTGGGCAACTGCAGCACTTTGGATCCATGAGTTAATATTAATATTGACATCAGACTAGTTTTGGAGTCATGTACACTACCATTCAAAAATGTGGGTCAGTAAGAGTTTTTTTTTTTATGAACTCTTCTGCTCACCAAGGCTGCATTTATAGGAACAAAATACAGTCAACACAGTAATATGGTGAAACATTACAACAACTGAAAATAGCTTTCTTTGAATTTATTTTAAATATGTAATTTATGATAATGTTTATGATGTATGTTAAAAATATGTAAATATGTATCATTACTCCAGTCTTCAGTGTCACACGATCCTTCAGAAATCATTATAATATGCTGATTTGCTGCTCAAGAAACATTTCTGATTATTGTCAATGTTAAAAACAGCTTTTGCTGATTAATATTCTTGTGGAAACCATAATGCATTGCTTTCGTGATTCTTTGATGAACAAAGTTAAAAAACAGCATTTTTTTTATAAAAATCTTTTGAAAGATTATTAAATTACTGTCCATTGATCAATTTCATGCAACATTGCTATATACAAAATTTTGCCTAATAAAAAAAAAAAACGATTAAAGATATTTAAAAACTAAATTATGTTAAAGACACACAAAACAAAGAAAATACAAATTGTCACAAAACAGTGAATTAAGGATTATTATTATTTTACGGTTTTCACAGAAAATATGCTGCTATGCTTTAAGGTGTTCAGAGTGCTTTTAATAACTTTAAGAGTATTATTACTAAGATATTTAAGGATTTGTTTGCAACTAGATGCACATGTGCCCACTTTGCATTGTGTCCAAGAACATCTTAACCTTAATCGTGGTAAAATCAGTGTAATTTTCGACTGCCTTGTTAATATGAATGAAAATCAAATTTAAATAGATTACTAAATTTACAAACCCTTCCCATTTTACGGTTAAACCAGACAGAATATACGCTGCTATTTTAAGGTGTTCAGAATGCTTTTAAAATAGCTTAGGCCTTAATACAAAAATAAGAGTCTCCCTTGCTGGCACGCATCACTTACCTCAAGAGTTTTTTGTAAGGATTAATGTTTTTTAGCAAGGTGGTCTAGATGCACATGTGCAAACCAGCAGACCCTGCAACCACACATCATAATAGGAGCTCCACATAAGCCGATTTGGACCAAGACAGTACATCAACCTTAACCGTGGTAAAATCAGTGTAATTTTCGACTGCCTTGTTAATATGAAAAAATTTAAATGGCTTAAATAGATGTTTTCTAAATTTGCTTGCTACAAATTCCCAAAACCAGACCTACGGCATCCTCTTTATTTTTTAAAAAACATAGCAGACGCTCCCTAGGCCTTGGCCTTTGTGTGGCAGCGGAACAGAGGCAGAGTGCCTCTCCCTTGCTGGGCACGCATCACCCTGGAAAGCCTTCTGGGCTGCACGATTAATCAAACGCTTAATTGCATTTTAGCAGGTGGTCAGTTTGAAACAGCCAGCAGACCCTGCAACCACACATCATAATAGGAGCTCCACATAAGCCGATGTAAATCTCCAGAGACAGTCACCTTCAAAAGCTATTGTGAAAGCATTTTACTCACACAGGCTTTAGCGTATTCTCTTCCTGCTTGCTAAATGCTAAAAAAACATTCCTCTTCTATATATATGCTGACAGCAGACGCTCCCTGGTATTAGTGTGCCTTTGTGAAATGGAAGAAATCAGCGCGAAATGACAGAGGCAGAGTTATTCTGGAAATCTTCTCAGTGAGGGCTGCACGATTATATCGAATGGCTCTGTGTATATGCATTTTGTCAGTAAAGCAGGTCTGTGATTAGTAAAGCATCTCCATCACCTGCTTTCAGATGGAAAAGTACCACATTTAACACAGAGCCGTATGTCACTGAACCAGGCCTCCAGGATTTCACGGGACTTTTAAAAAATATATATTATAGCTGACAATATTATTGTGCGATAATAAAATTAAGAAATTGATTCGCGATTGACAGCTGCGGCTTTTCTGTCTTCTCAGTGAATATGGCTCTGTGTAGTAAATGCTGCTCTTTCTGAAAGCATGTGAAAGTACCACATTAGCGGCATAACCAGGCCCTCCAGGATTTCACGGGACTTTTTTCTGATTTGCAGTGAAAATGTGGCCTAAAATTATTCTTATAATATGACTGCGGCTTTTCTCAGAATTTGCAGTAATATTTGCGGCATATACATGTTTGCAGTGAAAATATACACCAGCACATTCTTCTAATATTGTTGTGACTTTTGCTGACTAACTTTAAGGACACCAGCACCAGTGCCTTCTAAGTTCAGAAGGTGGCACCAGCACCTGACAGTAAAGCACTCACCCTAATCACACATGTACATGATCTCTATTTGATGTCTGCATTTACATATTCAAGAGGTATTTTTAAGAGTGTTTGCTCATCTGCAATACATCTCTAAGATGTTTCCAGTCAGTTGTCAAATAGACATTTATTACAATAGTCTACATGTAAAACTGCTTCTGAGACGTTTATCAGATTACAAGGCAGATGTTTCACAGATCTTTTAGCAGACGTTGTACAGACCTATGCTGTCTGGGGTAGTTGAGATGCAGAAAATTAACTTATTACTGCCATTCAAATGTCTAAATTAACTTTTACTGCCATAAATGTCTAAATATATTATTAGGGAGTGGAATGGCAAATAAATACAGGGCTCTAGACTAATTATATTGGGAGTGGTTGCACTGGTGCGCCTAATGGCAAATAAGCAAGCAAATACAGGGCTCTACCAGACTAAATGTTTTGCACTGGTTGCACTGGTGCGCACCCAAATAACTTTTTTTTCTGGTGCACAGCACACAAAGTTAGGTGCACCCAAATTTGTATATATGGCAAAATTGCAAAATAGTAAACGACTTGAAACGATTTGAAGCACAATTCTACAAGAAAGGTAAACTTACTGAAAAAAGTGTTGGTGCTTAAAGTGCTTCACTGAGCTGATTTTTTAAATTAAAACAGCTCAATATAAATGAAATAAAAAGAAAATCTAAATTAAGTATTTTAAGGGCGTCAAACTGAAGGCGTCAAACTGAACATCTCATGGCTCAATGACTTATTAACTATCCTCCATTGCAGTCACATGCCCCTCAGATGGCCAACTCCTGTAGTTTCCTTTCTTTGATCTTTGGCCTCGGCTAAACCAGCTGGCCACACACTCTCTCTAGCATCACATCTTCCAGACTTGCCCTCTACACTGAGTCTTATCAGATCTTCCACTGTGTCTGAATGAAGGGATGCTCTAGTGCAGTGCTTCTCAAACCCCCCTTTAAACCCATAAAAAAATCCCAAAGTCTACCAAATAATTTCACTAAACAATATATATATATATTATGTATTTACAGTTTTTATAACAATTCTTATGTAAAAAATTTACAGTTTTTATAACCACTTCAGGCTTTCTATGTAAAAATAAGTATACTTAGGCCTTTCATGTTACGAAGAATACGTTATTATACTCATTACCTTTTCTTGAATTATTTTTTTTTAATTGTTTTTAGCTTTATTTTTGTTTTCAATTAAATGTTTAGTTTTGAATGTTGTTAGTATGCATTTCATCATTTTTATTTAAATGTTGTTGTATCTTTATCTCATCATTTTTATTTAATTTCTGTTATCTTATATAATATTTATATAGCTTAAATGTGTTAATAATATTTATATAGTTTTTAACTTTTTAATTTTAGTGACTTTTTCTTATTTGCAAGTCGTTTTGGATAAAAGTGTCTGCTAAATGACTCTAAAAGTACAATAAAGTAAGAAAAAAAACTGTTCTGTTCTGTCTAATTGTAAAGAAAAAAACTCTCTGTGTTCTGTCATTGTCTCTCTGTATTTTAATGCAGCCAACTTATTTTATAAAGCCAAATTCAATAAAGTGTTTTTTACTTTATATATTTTACTGTTTCTGTTGTCAGTCAACGGGATAAATATTAAATAGTGACTGAAACACAGCCTTTAATAATACATAACCAGCTCTCCCTTCCAAAAAGAAGCTAGTCTGCACAAAAATTCATAAATTTAAATCATTTTACTGAGCCTCATTTTACTGAGCCGTTGGCTGATGAAATCAAATAATACACAATATAAGAACAAGACAATTCCTGTGCTGTGATTTCAGCTATATTTGCATGATGACTTAGAGAAGCAATAATATCTCTTTAGTTAGCTCCTCTCAGACATTCACTGAACAGAGCCGATGCAGAGAACGTGCCGCGTGCACGCTGATCTCGCGCCGCCGCGGCAGTACCAACGAAATCTCACAGACTCACTAAAGTTTGTCCAAGAAGTTGCTAGATTTGTCACTATTTTTTTTTTTTTTTTTAAATAAGTCGCTATGGGGGTCTAAAAAAGGCGCTAAATCTAGCGAAATTGGCAACACTGCGCGCATCTTTATTACTTACTCTCTCTCTCTCTCTCTCTCTGTTCTCTCTCTCTCTCTCTCTCTCTCTGTCTGACTGCAGCAGCACACGCATTTTCCAGATGCACACACATGTTAAGGAATCATGTAACGGCCAGGAATCTGGACCAGGCCAATCAGAGGGGGGTCCGCCCTTCACTATCTCTGATTGGTTTAGACCACGATATGGGCCTAATGTATGTGTCTTGTTGAACAACAGAGAGACTTTCAGAGTCGCGGAGACTTGTTTTTTTTTCTCTCGAATGGCTGGACGCACCAGTGCGACCTAGGATTTTTATTCGTTTTATTAGCACCTCGCACCCTGAAAATTAGATTAGGTCGCATGTGCGACCAAATTGGTCGCACTCTAGAGCCCTGCAATAAGTACTTCTCTGCAGCCATCTACTGGTGGTAATTTAATGTCTTTTTTATTTTTAAATAAGTGTTTGCTTTCCTACATTATGAAACTTTTAGTTTTATAAAGGGGCAACCTGGGGCAACCTATGAAGGATGAACAAATAATGTCATCACATTAAAAATAACTTTCAAATTCGGTTAAAAATAACTATCAAGGTAATATTAAAGCTTTGAAGTGCTGGGAAAAGTTGTGTGAAGCATTTAAAAACAAACACTCGAAACATTAGACATTTCTGCCAGACGTTGTTCTGCTACAAGTTGTTCTGTATTATGTTAAATCCATGGTGCCTTGGTGATGGTGGCGATTTGTATTTTAAAAAATGTTTTCCTGGTTTCCACATCAGTGGTGTTTGTTCTGATATCCGTAGCTTTAACAGAATTTGAAAGCTTCTCACAAGATTTGACAGAGATGTTGTTTTCTGCGGTGTGAATTTGACTGCTTTCTTCACTGTATCTCCCAGCGCTGTGTATAACAGTGTCACGTGATCGAGAGTAGCCTGCGCTCTGCTCTGGTCCGAGCAGATAAATGATCTGCGCTGCTTAGCGCGGATTCGTTCCGCTTTCGGTTCGGTTTGTCGTTAGTCCGATGTAAATCGGGCATAAAGAACGCAAGGCTGTTCATTACATTTTTGGGCATGAGCTGAAAAACGCAAGGCTGTTCATCTTTTTGGAGCTGACTGAAAACCTTTCTTTGACATGAATGCGATGATGTCACAAGTCGTCTAAGCCCAAATCGCGTGCTAAGCCCAAAATCTGCGGCAATTACGAAAATTTGCTGCGGCAAGCTTTTGCGAAATTGCGAAGTTGCTGATTTTGCGATAAATTCACACGATCGCAGAATCGCAAAATCTTGGAGGGCCTGAATAACATGTTTTACTTCAAACTCACTTCATAACATTTGCTTCAGATTTGAGTGCGATATTAGTCACGATGAATCATAAACAGATCAGAATCGCAAATCTTCTGGAGGGACTGCTTATTATTAAATGAATTAATTATCCAGCTACAGTGTCTATTGGGAATTACTGGGTCAAACTCTGCGGGGCGCATTTGTATAACATTCCATGCAGTCGAGAGAATGGACTTTGGCTTTATTAATATGTCACGAGAACCGTGCTTAACCGAAGCAGAAATCGCATGACAATTGCTTATTAATTAATTGAATTAATTATCCAGCTTCTGCCTAATCAGCTATCAGGGATTTCGATTTATTGTGCTGAGGTTTCTTTGCGAATGTAGGCGCATATGTAGTTTCACATGCAAGAGAATGACTTTGGCTGGATTTTTACTATGATCACAGGTCCGTAACTCACGCGGCTTCACCGAAAGACATGTCTCCCTCACCTTGACAATTAATGCAGCTTCTGCCTAATCATAAATTTGCACATTTTTCGGCCAAGAAGTTTTGAACAATGCAGTTTATATGTACATAGCATTGGATACAGTAGAATGTGCAGAGAGTGAAGTAGGCAGGTTCCGTAGATCACGCGGGAGACATTATCCCCACTTTTAATATCACGATAAAAAAATTGCACTTTTTCGTTATAAACCAAGAAGTCATTATGAACAATGCAGTGCTAATTGACATAGCATTATGTCCAGCAGTATAGAAAATATCTGATTTCTGCCATTATGTGAAAAGCTAGAAATAAAAGAAAAATTTGTAGTTAAAACAAATCCTACACACTACCAATTATTATTGGTTATTGTCCAGCAGTGTTCTGAACAGTTTCTAGAGCCAATTAATGTGCTTTTTAGAAATAAAAGAAAGAGTCTCTTAATTAAAGCTGCCTTACCAATCACAAAGCAGCCTGCATTTTTTGATCCAAAGTAGATCTAATGTTTTTTTAACAAACGTTTTGAAAAGTCTCTTCTGTTCACCATTTTTACTATTTAAATTGATCCAAAGTACATCAAAACTATTTTTATTTGGAACGTTTTGAATATTTTTACTATTTAAAATAACTATTTTTATTTGGAAATTTTAAAATGTAAATTAAATTTTATGGTGATTTCAAAGCAATATTTTAGCATCATTACTCCAGTGACATCATCCTTCTGATATTCTGCTCCAAAAAAAACATTTATTATTATGATGAAAACAGCAGAGGAGAATTTTGTGCAGGTTTCTTTGATGAATAGAATGAATATAAGTCAAAGAACAGCATTTTATCTTAAATCTTGCCAAAATTGAGGATACTAATAATTAAAATAGGTTTCTTGAGCAGAATTAAAAAGAAATCTGAATTATTTCTCAATGATCATGTGACACTGAAGACTGAATAATGATGCTGAAAAATCAGCTTTGATCACAGGAATAAATTACATTTTAATATGTGTGACCCTCTCTGTGAAAACCCAGCTAAAGGCATTTTTTTGTGATTTGATGTTTTCTGCAAAAAATCATCCTTCATATGGAAAAGAACATTCTGTGAAAAAGTAACAATTATATCATTAATATTGACTGAGTAAGGTCATGTGAAAGATTTAAATTATAGTGAAATTAATGGTAGAAATCAAACGTTGATGCTTGTTATCTCATAATTAGATTTTGAGACTTTAGCCTGGATTTCACAGAGAGGGTCACATATGTTCAAATAGAAAGCAGTTGTTTTTAGTAAAAAATATTTCACAATATTACTGCTTTTGCTGTATTTTTGATCAAATAAATGCAGGCTTTGTGAACAGAAGAGACGTATTTATAAAACATAAAAAATCTTACTGTTCAAAAACTTTTGACTGGTAGGTTATATTTATTACAGAAATGTTATATTGTAACGTTTGACATATATATACAGTGGGGCAAATAAGTATTTGATACACTGCCGATTTTTCAAGTTTTCCTACGTACAAAGACTGGAGAGATCTGTCATTTTCATCGTAGGTACACCTCAACTGTGAGAGAGAGAATCTAAAAAAAAAGATTCCATACAAAAAGTATTCTCGTCACTTCATAAGAGTGAGATTGAACCACTGATGGCAGATGGAGGATCCTGGCGATGTGTTTGACACTTTTCTGGACATTGACAAGCCTCCCGGTTTTCATCCAAAATACCTTAAATTGTGTTCCGAAGATGAACAAAGCTTTTACAGGTTTGGAACGACATGGGGGTAGGTGATAAATGACAATTTTCATTTTGAAGTGGAGTATCCCTTTTAAAGCTTCTCTTAAGTATGTGAAGATGGTTGGCACTCACTGCTTTCCAAAACCCATCTTTAAGCGACGCAAACTAACGCAGAGATGGAGTTCGTGTGGAGCAGAATTTACTGTGAACCGAGGTGCTTTGAGATGCTGAAAACACGGCGGATAATGAGCTGCTCACGTGTAAGAACACAGTGCCACACTTCACTATGAAACACGCAGCGTATATATTTTTCAAAAATGAAATCACAGCCTTTGTGATCTGATAATCACACTACGCTATGTTGCAATTTTGGTTTTATTTTGATTAATCAAGCAGCTCCAGTGTCATGGTAATAGCGGTGTACTGTGATCCCATGAACCTTTGTGATATCAGCACACATCATTCAGCACTGGCACAGGATAAATGCCACAACTACATGAAAGAAAAGCTCAGTGTGCTTTGAAGGTAATCTGGTTAAAATATAACTAAACTTTAGTGCGGACTAATCAATGATTTCCAGCAGCTGTTGTCACAACCCAGAGGAAGAGCGTGGGAGTGTCGCTGTATCCCACTATAAAAGACTCCTGACAGATTCATGTGGTAATTGGCGTGGAGCCAGTGAAGGTCATGTAAATACTGCAGGCCAATTTATAAGATCAAACAGACTCATTCATTTCATGCTACAGTCAAATGACTTTTGTATTGTTGTTACGTGTTTGAATAGATTAATCCTGCTCTAAATTTAGTTGGAATCCATGACGCAATGAATTTAATCACCCACAATAACAACCATATGAATGGGGGAACTAAGAAAAATATTAGAGCAGAAGTCGACATCATATCAGAAAGGATGATAATCAGCAGATTTTTGGAAAATCAGCCAATACAAAAAAAACTATTATTCTGCGTGGGCCAATTTGTTTTTCTGTTTGGCCGTTTGGTGTCAAAGTAAGACTTTTATTCTGACATCAACTCTCCGTCTTCATTAATTTGATATTTGTATTGAACAGTTCAGTGTAATAAATTATTAACAGAAATATTAAACATAGAAAATATGAAAAACATTATAGTGTTAGAGTTTCCATTATTATTGATACTGCAATAATGCTTTCTCAAAAACTGTTGGCGTTCAGTAATTGCACATTTCATTTACACAAGTCTTTGAATTTATGAATATTTAATTCCACAAACATTACAAACAAATCCTGCTGTTAGATGTTCTGAAGTGGGCATTTGTAGTTATGTTTTTAATTAGTTAAATATTCAGCTGAGTCATGATAAAAATACAAAATCAGGAAACTGCTATTTAAAGTAAAAATATTTAATGAAATTTTTTTGCTATTATTTAAAAAAAAATAATAATAATAATAATTAAATTATGTGCGAGACTTTTTCTACAGTTTTTCCATTTTAAAATTATTTCTAAATGAGTAAATATGTCGTTATAGCCTAGATATTTGGCTCTCTTCATGGCAAAAACAAGAGTTGCAATAATACAAATTACATAAACACAAAACCAAGCAAACAGAAAAATACTGAAGTTACAATTACACACAATTGTTTAAATTAGCATATGATAAAAATTGATAAAATCGTTTCTGGTAAAATCTTACTAAACAAGTAAATATTATGTGAATATAAATTTCGTTATATCATGTGTTATTTAATATCTTTAAAAATTAAGACCAGTGATAATATACCTGACGGCTTTATATTGGCAACGTTTTTATCGTATGATTTTCTTTGAAGTACAGAAATTACGAGTTCCCAAGGTTAATTGCTTTATTCGTCACATAATAAATTATACATTAGAAGTTGTAATCGTAGGTCCGCCAGTGGACAGTGAATTATAAAATACAAGTACAAGAGGACATATATACAAGTACTTGATACAGGCATTAATTATTTCCAGATATTACTTTAAGCATTCCATAAAAACAGGCTGTCCTTGCTAATATTAAGGAACGACTTTACCAATATAACTTGTATGATTGCATTGACATTTATTCCAAAATGAGTTATTTATCAGTAAACAAGACGACTGAAAAATAAACATCATGACAGTTAAGAGTCCAACAGTGTTGCTGGACATTAAAATAAATAACTCGATTCTCATCTGATCCGAATCATGTCCACAAATAAAGTAATGTGGGTTCAATCTGAAATAATATATTTGATTTGAATTGACCAGAATGGGTTGCCAGGTAAAATTGTTCTTGATTAAAATCTGATTTTACGTGTGTTGACACTGCACGGTCTTTTAGAAACGAAAGTAGAGAGCGGTCCTAAAATACCTGAACTATGAATCTATTCTGAACCATGTCCATGAACGAAGTGATGTGGATTAAATCAAGCAGTCTAATCTGTGATGCTAACATAAACTATGGCGCACACTTTAGCAGCTCCCTAAACTCACTCCAGCAGGACACTTTACAGGCTGCGTGGAAAGTAAACAGTGGGACAGCACACATGACAACACGTTATGCGCCTTATTAATCACATAAATCACCGGACTCGAGTGGTTATTAACGCGTTTAATCTGTTGGAAGGACTTGTTGACTGATCGTTAGCTGAGCTGTTGCTAACACTGCTGCTAGCCGCTCAACTCAACACTGACACGCACTTCATGTGTCCCCCTGCATTTATTTAAACACGAGGCCCTGGCTCATGGGGCTATTTACAGAGCTGATGTGTGATTCCTGAGTATTATTTTGAGGTCGATGATCTCTCACCTCTTTGGGCACAAGCTGTTTTTCTTCGCTAGGCACCATTTCCATCGGATCCTCCAGCCGCGGTCCGCTGTCAACAAGAGCTCTGCGAGGCGCCTCGAGACACCATTCTGAGTGTGTTAGTTAAAACGAGGCGACGTCGAAGAAACAACTTTTGAGCTAAATGGCCGTTAATCCAGCTTAATCTGTGTTATTTTCTTTCTGCTCGGACTGTAAGCAAAAACAGCAATCAATGGAGGAAAAATGGCCGCCACGCACTTTCGCGAGACTTTACATCAATCTGCGTCACTTCCGGTGCTGTGCCCGTTTTCGACCCCCTGCCAAATTATTACCCCTCTCGTTGAAATCGCTATATGATTGCCTAATCCTAACCCCACCCCTAACCCTAAACCTACCAAATACTAGGGGGGCAATAATCTGGCAGGGGTCAGATTTGGGCACAACACCGGAAACACTGGACGTTTCTCAAACGGAAGGCTGCATCCTCCGTAGGTCGCGTTTGTAGGCTGGTTACGCTATAAGGAAGATCTTGTTTTAGAATATTAACAGTTATACATCTGACCATTATTCCTAGTTAAGTGTAAATTGTTGTAATATGCTTTTGACTCGCAAATGTAATGCTCAGTTAAAGGTGCCATAGAATGCATTGATATTTAAATTGTTCTCTGATATCTACATAGAAGGTAAGTGGCTTAGGTAAGGGCAAAAAATCTCCAGAAACGATTTACATGTCCATTTACAACCCTAGAATTTCTCCCTAGAATGAAACGGTCTGTTATTGGCTTATTTGGCAGGGTTATGATTAATAATATGCTCTGCTCTGATTGGCTGTTTCACAGCGCTCCTTAATGTTGAGCTCTGCTCTGATTGGCTGTTTCACAGCGCTATTTAATGTTGAGCTCTGCTCTGATTGGCTGTTTCACAGTGCTGCTTAATGTTGCTAGCTCTGCTCTGATTGCTTTTTCACAGTGCTATTTAATGTTGAGTAATGATACTGTATTGGCTTAATGTTGAGCACAGTCGGCTTTATGCTCTGAGCAACTTGATTGGCTGTTTCACAGTGCTGCTTAAATGTTAAGCTCTGCTCTGATTGGCTGTTTCATGGGTGCTGTTTCGCAGTGCCCATGCTTACAGCAAGAAGGATGTGACACAGGGAGGAAAATATCATGCTCTGTATGGCTGTGGAATGCTGCTGAAGGTTGATGCTTTCTGATTGCTGTTTCGATGTGCCAATCACCAGCAAGAAGGAAACACAGGGAGGAATTATATATTTAAATACTTTCTCTCGCAGTTTATATTGGGTAATTATTCTGTATATAAAACGCCGGCATCAGGGAGCCGTTTATTTAATACGCGAGGCATTGAAATTGCTTTTGAACGATCTGTCGTCGCGTTATAGTTTCACTTTCAAGAGACGCGATGCACAAACTCTGTTTAGATTAGGGATGCACGATATATCGCCACCATATCGGTATCGGCGATAAATGCATCATTTTTTCTGTTATCGGTATCGGCCGATAAGAAAATTTGTGGCCGATATCTTTGCCGAAAATAATGACAGATTATTTAAAGATAAATAAAGCCGATAAATAATGCATTATTTCCTTCACTTCAGAGACACTTCAGATGTGCACTGTGTTTCTGTTCACCATGATGGGTTTGAAATGCTTGAAATGATGATTGGAATCACTTTGAAAGGACAATACACTTATGTGCAACATGTGCAGAGCAAGTCTGTCATAAAGGCTACATCAAAATTATATTAAGAACATTACTGTAAATGATATTGTGTAATCTTGGTGCGCTGTGTTTTGTGCGTGCGTTGAGCGTGTCCACAACGGAGCTACACCTCCATGACAGTTAAGTTTGCTTGTGCATTTGCAGCCTTTTGTGCAATTGTACATAGTAATATTGTGTTTATTTCATGTATATCTGCTTTATCTCATATAGAATGCGTTTGGTTAAGTTAATAGAGCGTTAATAGAGTGCTTCAGTTTGCCGGTGATCATCTTTAGCTCAGCTCATGTAGCCTAATTAACCCGCTATAACAAGTGCTTCAGTTTACGGTGTTCATTCAGCTTCATTCAGCGCACGCAGCTCAAACAGCTGCTATTTAAAACAGTGGTAGCCTATTCATTTGTTACTTTTTCAAAATCACTGAAGCATTATTAATAATAACCACCACTTTTATTTTATCTTATTATTTTCATCAAAAATATGGTTTAGTAATTAATATCATTTCATTATTGTCCATGCAGATGGCTCTTCCGTTTTAATCATCCATGGCACATGCATTTAGATTCTTTACACATGTAATGATGTCCAATGACTTGTTTGCATTATTTAGGCATTATTTTATTTTTAGACTTTTTTATGGAGAAATTTGGTAATGGGAGAGTAAAATATATTTTTTTTAACTTACTCTGTTCAAACTAGACTGCTTATGTTGAGGTGCTTGGATGTGGCTTTTAATGATGAGACCTTTTTTTAAATCAGGCTCTCAAAAAGTATAGAAAAATTTGGATATAGATTTATCGACCAGCATATCGGTTATCGGCTTTTAAATATTAAGAATTATCGGTTATCGGTATCGGCTAAAATTTTCATATCGGTGCATCCCTAGTTTATATTATGGAGCAACAGAACTTACCACACGTCACAAGATCAGACGCTTGTCAGTGGTACTCAGGATCTGTACATCATTCACCATCATCCTCATCTCTCCTTACTCTGTTTATGTGGTAAGTGAAATCTTATGTACTGTAACAGCTACAGCTAACAAGGAGCTAACCATGTCCCTTTAGTGGCTCGTGTTATTTTATTAGAACGCGTTATTTGCTTTCCGTGCCTTTCTGAATAAAGACACCAACCCATCCCTGCACTTCACATCCCCTGCACAGCCTGGAACAGTACATTTATTTCCATCATCTGCCGTTTTCGCTGTTTCCGCGCTTGTTTATTTACAACACCTGCAGAGCTTCTGATGGTTCAGCTGGCGCTTGTTGCCTAGAACAAGGGCGGGTTTATGAAATGATGGTTTGTAGTGATCCCGACTGTTACGTCACAGTCGGTGTTATGTTCTGATTCGCCTGTTTTTCAGTGGTCTTTTTTAATCACGAGATTTACATAAGGAAGGAGGAAACTATAGTGTCTGAGGCTCACTGTATGTCATTTCCATGTACAGAACTGTTATTATTCAACTATGCCAAGGTAAATACAGTTTTTCATTCTATGGCACCTTTAACTGAAATAAACCAGGCTTTATGACGTATGACTACAAATGCGACCCACGGAGGATACAGCCTTCCGTTTGAGAAACGGCCATCATCGTCTGTGTACGTTATAAAACAGCTGAACGCGTAAACTGGCAGTTAGTAAAGTTAAAATATTGTGATGTAATGCCAGACTTTGCATGATAGTTATGAAATATAAAACGTGTCATGAGAGCACACTTCAACCTTTTGATTGAAGTCTGCTGTCAGTATAACTGACCTTTGCTTTCATGTTTGCCAGAATGGTTTTATTGTGCTAACTTCTTTCCCAACACTGGGATTTTAGTAAACAAAGAAAAAAATAGTATACATTTATACAAATGATTGAAAAATAAATAAATGATACAAAAACTGTGTGTGTGTGTGTGTGTGTGTGTGTGTGTGTGTGTGTGTGTGTGTGTGTGTGTGTGTGTGTGTGTGTGTGTGTGTGTGTGTGTGTGTGTGTGTGTGTGTGTGTGTGTGTGTGTGTGTGTGTGTGTGTGTGTGTGTGTGTGTGTGTGTGTGTGTGTGTGTGTGTGTGTGTGTGTGTGTGTGTGTGTGTGTGTGTGTGTGTGTGTGTGTGTGTGTGTTTGTTGCATTCTTTAATAATTTTTGAATAATTAAAAAATTATCTTCTTTCCCAACATTTATCATTTATAATAATATAGTTATAATAAAATAATACACTTTTGATAGGTATAAATTATAAAAAGGCCCATATACCTTAGTGTTTTGCGCCATTTATTATATTTCTTAATATTTTGAATTAGAATCTGGTTTTATATTTTCTGTTTTTACTGTAGTTTTAGTTGACATTTTCATTTTGTATTTTTATTTTTAGTATTTATTTTAATTAATTTGGTAATTACAGTAAAACTTAACACAATTCTCTTTAAGTCAAATCCTCTAATGTTTACTAAAATAAAAGGGTGTGATTTGTTTTATTTTATTCTTATATAATCATTCCTACCTCAACAGATGATAATACAAAATATAAAAAATTATCAAACTTATTTGATTGCAAAGTCAAAATGTTAATGTTCAAAATTTAAAAAAACATTTTGCATAACATTATAACCCCCCCCCCCAAAAAAAACAACTATTATTTCCTTGAAACACAAGCACTGTAAACCTGAGTAAGTCTCTGTTTAGTGTTCCTCTACCGTTCGAGTGAATAAAGAGGACACAGCATACATTATCACCGAGTATTTCGTTTTTAATGAGCATCTTAACGACATGCACATCATGGGATCAGATTTTCACAGATGTATTTCTTCTGACTGCGACAGACCTCGTCGTGCCATTTTCCCTGTGCTGCCAGCGAGAGCGTGACGCAGCTCTCTCTCTTCCCTCCGGTCGGCTCTCTCCTGGAACGATCCCAGTGGAAGAAAGTGACAGGCAGGCTGTTCACGTCCACATACTGGCCTTCCTTCACTATGTCTGTTATGCCGATCCAGAAATCTTTGGATGCGGGTGAGCTGCGTTTGACATAGTCTGTGAGCTCGTCGTTCTGGCGGATGTCTCGAGGTATGGCCAGGGTCCCTCCCTGTGCGATGCAGTCCTCGTTGGCCTCGTGGTAGTGCTTGACCTGCTCAGAAAGCAGGTAACACTTCCTGTGGGCTTTGATGCCACGCAGGCAAACTGAAACATAAAAACACATTCACTGGAACACTGGTTTATAGCAGTTTCACACATGCCTTACAATGTGAATATCAAATAATCAGTCACAAAAATATTGCTATATTTATTTATGAAGCATTTTTACTGTTACTGTAATAAGACATTAGCTTTCTTAAAGGGAACCGATTATGCAAAAATCACTTTTATAAGGTGTTTGAACAGTTGTGTGGCCGCAATGTGTGAAAGCCTATTATGGTAAAAATCCACCCACTCATTTTTTTATAATCCCAATAAATTAAAAGACTTAAAATGTATTGCAAATTAGTACATTTAAAATATATTAACTTTCATTGAATAACACTGCAGTTAAATTATAATCAAGTACCTATCTTAGTCAACACTTCAAAATAAGTGTATACTACTTGAAAGCACAAAAAAAGATTATGAAAACAATGATAAAAGACACTTCTGATGTCAAGTTTCATTTGTTAACAATATGCGCTGCTTCCACTTCTGGTGTGAAACATGTCCGGCAAATGATTAAATAATGATCTGCAACATAAGCTTTTTAAATGAAATCAATCATGTATAACTGTTTACCCGTTTGCAGCGCCTGCATCTCTTTCAGGGAATTGACTTCCTGCCACAGCTTATCAATCTGTGTCCTCATGTCCTCGTCCTCTGTCGCTGTATCTCAACAGAAGAACGACACGCCAGAAGTCAGATCAAATATTCAATACATTACAAAAGCTTGATTGAATCTAAGAGCTCTGAAGGATTTGATGCAGTTAAAGAAAACATACAGTCCTGACATAAACGTTACCTCTCTGTCGAGCTGGAACTGCTTTTTTGGAGTGAGAGGACTGGAGGACACTAAAGCAGATCACTAACAGCAGAAGCCGAGACTGTGCCATGGTCACAGACGAGCTGTGCAAATCACTGAGAGAAAGTGGACAAGTCTTACAGTTTTCTCCTTTTTTACTCTCAGGCTGTTGGCTGGACATTCAGTGTTTTTGTGTACCTAAAGGGAATTGAAATGCCCTCAGAGCAGTCACAACAACCATTCCCCTGTTTCCAGCCATTCATAAATATTTACTTGGGAAGAACATGAAATTAATTTGGGAGATTACCTATTCATAACCCAACAAGAGAATCCATTCACTACCACACCTTATCTGTGGCATAGATTTGAAAAAGTCAACTTAATTAAATTATATTTCAGTTTTTCAGTCCTGTGTTAATAAATTCCTTGCTTTTGACCAGTTTGTTCTAAAGAAATGTGAAACGTGATTTATAAAATGTAGATTTTGAATAATCCACAGGGAAAAAACTGAACTTCAAACAGAAAGAAACTGATTAAAAATGAGCATTTTATTATATTTAGATTTTTTAAAAGATATTTCGATTATTTAGATTGTATTATATTTACATAGCATTCTTCTTCACTTATGTTTTGCAATGCTGCAAATTTTCAGTTTTTATAATTTATTCATCTGAAACATTTCAAATAAAAAATATAAGTTTGAATTATAAATTAAATTGTATAATATGATTTAATTTAATAATTTATTCCATGCAAAATATTTAAAATAATTGTTTTTATTTGTTTTACTTAATCATAAATGTTGGTTGGGTCATTATTAAATAATTGTATTTATCTCATTTGTTTTAAATGTTGATTAGATAAATAAAAATTGAATTCATCTAAAATATTTCAAAAAAAAAATAAAAAAAATGTTTTTTTAGATTGTAAAAAATATTAAAATTTTATCTAAAAGTTTCATTGGTTTTAACGAGATGTTGATGAGATCATTGTTGAATTAAATCAAAATTAAAGATTGATCTATTTTGAATCATAAAGATCAATTACACCAAGTATTAAACACATTTGCATAACTTGTTCATAAACACCTCTTGAGGCTATGAATAGCTGCACATTGATTTGAGCTGGAGTTGATCAGGGAAGGAAGTCCAGTTCAGAGCTCAGTGTTCTCAGATAATTTTAGAGCGTGATGCTGTGAGATGGAGGGAGTGGAGACTGAGACGAGTGCAAAAAAGAGCAAACAGCCCAGAGGGAATATCTTTCACTGCGTGTCTTTGAAACACATGACATGTGCCCTGCAGCTCATCTAGACTACTTCTCATTTTCAAAAGAACAACATTTTGACAATACTTTTATACATTTCATGAGGATATATCACAAACATTAAAATTTTCAATGTACTGCATTCATTTCCATGCAATTACAAAAAATAGGGACTGGAGCTTTCAAGCTGCAGAGGACACAACCTTATAAATATATAAACTTGTTCATTGAAAATATTAGATTTAAAGAAAAAAGTTATTCAGAAATATACATTTCATGAACTCTCCGCAGTGTCCAAACTCTTGAGGATGTCATTTTTTTATTTTAATTTCAGGGAACACTTCACAATACCATTAGTTAACGATGTTAATGCATTAACTAATATTACCTAACAATGAGCAATACATTTTTACATAATTTATTATTATTTGTGAATGTTAGTTAATAAAAAGGCAACCGTGTATTGTTATTAGCTGAGGTCCATCAAATAATATTACAGATACAACATTACATTTTAAAAATTGTTTGAGTAATGAACATTAACTAAGATTATTAAGATTTTCATTATTTCATGTTAGCTACGTAGTTTATTTGAACAAATGGAACCATGCAGTAAAGAGTTACCAAATTTCAGCATGTTCTTCACATGAAACAAAAATAAATAAATAAATTAGAAATATGATACATATTGCTAAATCATGATACATCAATTATTTTATTTTTGCCATTTGTGAAGCTTACAAGGTTCTTTAAAATATTATTTTGGGGCAGGTAATCTAATAGATATGTGTTTATGATTGTCAAAAGAACTTCTTCAGAAAAACACGTAATTATTCCGGCAGATATTTCCATTACTGCAGTGACAGTCAGAAATCCACGGGGAAGGTCAAGCACATTTTTATCATATGTCAGATTTCTGAATAACAAACCTTGAAAAGGCCACTGACCACAATATTTCAACTGAAAAGAGCAAAGTGATGCTCTGATAATTACCTCAGTGCCATTTGTGATTAACCTCTGGGGTTACTGAGAAAAAACAAAACACATTTGTGTCTGCCATGTTTCAATCAGTGTTACAGTTCTGCAGCCGTGTGAAAGGTTATGAGGCTGATGTGCGCAACAGCATTTTAATGGCATAAAGACCAAATAACACTCCATAGAAATGCTCTGCACAACATTTTATTCAGATTTCATACCACAACATAAAAGCAACGTCTACAAACTAAAACTACACAGCAACAATACGCTTTAATGTGTCTTGAGCTGGGGTCCACTAACACATCAAAAATAATGCTTTAAGGCAAGTCTTTAAAGAAAACAATTTTAACCCAAAACTGTCACATGTGTGCGCCTTTCATATACTCATGAACAACCAGTCTTATAGTCAAACAAGAAACAAGCTAAAAACATTTAATTTGTGGGCCTAATTAGAAAGAGGGTGAATGGGTTTGAAGTCGTTCCATTCTTGATTAAAGGAATAGTTCACTCAGAAATAAAACTTTGCTAGAAATGTACTCTCCTTCAGGCCATCCAAGATATAGATGAGTTTGTTTCTTCATTGGAATAGATTTGGAGTAATTTAGCGGTACATCACTTGTTCACCAATGGATCCTCTGCAGTGAATGGGTGCCGTCAGAATCAGATGATAAAAACATCACAATAATCCACACCACTCCATTCTATCAATGCATGTCTTGTAAAGCATGTATTGTAAGAAACAAATCCACCATTAAGACATTAAAATGTTTCCAGATAATATACAGCAATTACTCTCTCCATAATATGGCTTTCTCCAGTCAAAATAAGTCGGCCATTTTGCACTGGTCAGTATTTTAGTCAGAAGTGATGGTTTAAAGTTAAAATCTTTATGACAGATTTGTTTATAACCAACAGCAGTTTTTCACTTCATAAGATGTTAACTGTTGCCTGGAGTGGTGTGGATTATTGTGATGTTTTTATCAGCTGTTTGGACTCTCATTCTGACGGCACCCATTCACAGCAGTGGATCCATTGGTGAGAAGTGATGTAATGCTAAATTTCTCCAAATCTGTTCTGATGAAGAAATAAACTCCTCTACATCTTGGAGGGTAAGTTATAAGCACATTTTCCTTTTTTGGTGAATCCTTCTTTTAATGTAAAGAAAAAAACTCACAAAGGAGGAACAATGATGAGCACAAGTCATGATCAATTACTATCAGACTGGTTGTTTTTATATATCTTCTCTATAAAGCCAGCTAATTAATAATTTAAGAGGAGATGAAACACATACCTTCACATATACACACAACTAATACAACTTGAGAACACAACCACAATTTCCATTTCTGAGGTATGAAGAAAAGATTTTAAGCCACTCAACATATTTGACATTAAAGTGTCTATTCTCTATGAAAAACAAACACTGACAAGCCTTCTGGTCCTCAGTGCAGATATGCGACAAAAGGCACTAAGAATAATTTGTTGTTGTTGGTTACTAGTTTAAAATGAAAAAGATGATGCTTGGCTTTGACATTAACATCAGAACATTTACTGAGATAAAGCATGTGTGTCATTGTTTACTCACCCCCCGGGCCACTGAGAAATATCTCCTTTTCTGTACCATAGAAGAAAGAAAGTCATACGGGTCTGGAATGACACGAGGGTGAGTAAATGATGACAGGATTTGAATTTTGAGGTGAGCGCTTTCTTTAAAAAGCATGCATAATACTGTAGGGGTATATTACATATATAGCTGATCATGACAACTCATTTAAATGTCCTTCTAAAGACTTAAATAATGTAATCTGAGGTACCAAGAGTAACGCAGATGCTCTGAGCAGAAAAACAGTGCCACACTAAAAATGTGTGACCCAAACAATCACCTACAGGACAAGAAGCTCCAGCTGAATTATGCCTTTACCTTTCTTCACCAGTTTCAGTCATAATACAGTCTCTCACACACACACACACACACACACACACAACACACACACACACACACACACACACACACACACACACACACACACACACACACACACACACCACACACACACACACACACACACACCACACACACATCCACACACACACACACACACACACACACACACACACACACACACACACACACACACACACACACACACACACACACACACACACACACACACACACGAACGGGGACTTTCATAGGTAATGTTTTTTTACAGGAAACATTACCCTCACAGGAGACGGTCTCTCCCAAAAAAACCACTCGCTCGCTTTTTAAATTATGGGACGCTCGCTCGCTCGCACGCACCTCACACCTTCTCACACACACACCACTCACTCACACTCACTCACACACACTCACTCACTCACACCACACACACACACACACTCACTCACCACACACACACCACTCTCACACACACACCACACACACACACACACACACACACACACACACACACACACACACACTCACACACACACACACACACACACACACACACACACACACACACACACACACACACACACGCTACACACACACACAACACACACACACACACACACACACACCACCACGACACACACACAACACACACACACCACACACACTCACACACACACACACAACACACACACACACACACACACACACACACAACACACACACACACACACACATCATCACTCACTCAAATCACACTCACACTCTCACACACACGCCACACCTGCACAATGAATTAAGATCATTTATAGTATTATTTCTATTGAATAACAATGCTTTTGTAAAAATCCAGTTTTGTCCTTATGGATAAAATGGTTTTATGTAGGCATTATTTACTCACCCTCATGTCATTCCAAACCTGTATGACTTTCTTTCTTCTGTGGAAGATGAAGGAAGATATTTCGAGAAATGTTTCAGTGATTTGTTTTTGTCTATACAATAGAAGTCAATGGTTACCAACATGCTTGAAAATAGACAAATTAAAACGCAAATGCTCGACCAAAAAATCTCAAACTTCAGAAGAAAAGTGCAGCACTCACTCTGCAAACATACTTTATTTCTTCTGCCAACTTCAAAGCCTTCATCAGACGTCCATAGCAACATGTTTTAAAAAAATCGGCAAAAGAAAAAGTCATACAGGTTTGGAGTGACATGAGGGTGAATAAATGACAGATTTTTCATTTTTGGTAGTGAATATTTTTTTATTGTGAGGAATATTTCACATATGTGCCATCGCATGGAGTTCTAGAGAAACTAAAAACTTTTCCTTGATAAAGGAAAGATGGTAAATTGCCCGCTGAGGTAAAAGTCATTAAAAGACATCTGAAGACATAAAGTACTTATATTGGACCTATGTATTAAATTGCAGTTTCCAGACACTGCTGCGTTTAATTTACTTGCCAAAACCAATTTTGACTTCCATTTGTCTCTTGGCAAGCATTCATTTTGGACATTGACTGCAGTCATCAATCCACTGACTGACGGGGCCAAATAAAACATCCCAAAGGCTGCAAAAGGCTTTCACGAAAAGGCAATCCTACAGTAACGTTTTGGTCTAAAACACTGCAACAATTCAACACCGCACTAAGAATGGCACTTCAGTCGAACATTTAACACACTTAGTGTTTTGGAGTATTTTTGACTGCATTGTCCAAAACTGGCAAAGATACACACAAACAACAGACAGAACACACACATTCGTTTCACAATGACACGGAGCTCAGCTCAGGTTCATGATAGTCTCTGGAGGAGTCTGGCTTCACTGAATGAAGGGCATTCGCTCTTTGTTGTCATTGTCTCCCTCTTGCTCCTCTTCTTCCTCGCCTGCCTCACTGGTCTCTGTGCTGTCATTGGCCATCTGAAAGAGAAATCAGAGATCATTGTGTTTTCACACAGACTGACAGACCGATCGGAGGTGCAGGAATGCATCTCCTCTAGCATTTCAGAGATCTCAATAATTGTGAGGATTGCTGATATCGGATTGACCTAAAAAATCAACACTCAAATACATCTCAAATTCTATACACAAGATTTATAAATATCTTCTATGAGGTGAGGGAGAGGGAGAGGAGAGGGAGAGGGAGAGGGAGAGAGAGAAGGAGGTGCAGCACAGAGAGAATAGAGAGATGAGAGAGAGAGAGAGAGAGAGAGAGAGAAGAGAGAGAGAGGAGAGAGGAGATAGAGAGAGAGAGAGAGAGAGAGAGAGAGAGAGAGAGAGAGAGAGAGAGAGAGAGAGAGATTATGTATGATGTTCTTTCTTATATGGAACACAAAAGAAAATATTGAAAAATAATAATAATACAAATATTTTGTATAGTGCCTTCAAGAGTTACTTTCTTTACACAAAAGCATACAATGTAAAACGATACACTTTAAATATAACAAATAGCAAAATGACAAAATATAGCCTAACAGATAATCAAGTAAAAGCAATACTGAAATACAATTTTTATTATATTATTATGTCCATAAAATTAAAGTAAATGCAGTCTAATGATGTTTAGGGTTATTATAGTTAACTTAAACTAAATATAAAACCATGAAAGATTTTTTAATGTATAAAGGCATTAAAATAATAAATACAATCTGATGTTGTTCATGGATATTACGGTTACCTGTATCTTAAACTAAAACCATAAAATATTAATTAATATATATATATATTTGTGTGTGTGTGTGTGATGTGTGTGTGTGTGTGTGTGTGGTGTGTGTGTGTGTGTGGTGTGTGTGATGTGTGTGTGGTGTGTATGTATATAATATATATATATATATATATATCTATAAATATATGTGTGTGTGAGTGTGTGTGTGTTTTGTGTGTGTGTGTGTGTGGTGTGTGTGTGTGTGTGTGTGTGTGTGTGTGTGTGTGTGTGTGTGTGTGTGTGTGTTGTGTGTGTGTTTTTTATTATTATTATTATTTCAGTTAGTCGCCAAGGAAACACTTTTCATTTTCATTTAGTAAATGAGAACATGACCAAAACTAAAAATTATAAATAAATAAAATTAATGAAAAGATATAGATATAGATATAAAGGCACATTTAAAATAATAATAAAAATGACAAAAATATACACCAAAATTACTAAACCTTAATAAAAAAAAAAAACTAGTGCTGTCAAATGATTAAACACGATTAATCGCATTCAAAATAAAAGTTTTTGTTTATGTAATATATGTGTGTACTGTATATATGTATTATGTATATATATAATACACACATAAACAGTATATGTATTGAAAATATTTACATGTATATATTTATATAATTTATATTATATATAAATATATTTAATATAGAGATATATCATGTTTCTTAAATATGCGTGTGTATTTTTTATATATATATGCATACACATAACAAATATACACATTACACACATATATTATGCAAACAAAACTTTTATTTTGGATGTGATTAATTGTTTGACAGCACTACTAAAAACTCATTCAACTGTTAATAAAAACTATAAATAAAATCTCAATGATACTAAAATAACCTAATGTTGTTTAGACAAAGTTCTTCAAAATATCTTCTTTAGTGTTCTACAGAAGGAAGAAAGTATATATGACAGAACTTTAAACGTTCACTTAAGGGTCCTGAGCTATGAGCAACAGTTTAGACATTATCAGCTGTCCTTCAAACACCTTCCTCATTTGAGGAGAAACATCTGAGACACCGTACATCAAGGCTTCTGAGGCTAGAAGCTCATCTTCTTCTGGGAAGGGAGAAATGGAAAACTATTTTATCAGATGTTCTTCTTCAGTTGCTCCTTTGAGAACTTCCCAAGTTGAAGTGAAGACACTAAAGCTAGTTTCATGAAAGCAAGCTGTTGTAGGCCACAATTTCCACAGAATGTCTCTTCTGAGAACAACGTCATAAGACGCAGTCTCCATGGAAACAGCTGAGATGATGTCGCCCGACTCTTGGATCACTAATACCATTTTTTGTTCCTTCTTTAAGTAAACAGGTGTATTATTCAGATGTGCCTTTGTGCTTCATAAAAGATCCTTTTTGTCCTTACACAGTTTTGGATACACCAAATCTAAAATAATAATGATGTTAGAAAACTGAACAACGCAAGACATTATGAAAACAGAAAAACGAACGATGGTTGACATGATAATTATAATGTTTTGCTCGCCTCAGAACACGGGTCTAAATTCAAAGGCAGGTTTTAGCATGACTCACTCACCAAAGGCGTGGGAGACTTTTCCACGTCCAAAATCAGCTTCCCTATGTTTCCTCTGTCATGGATTCTCTGCATGGCTTCCTTCACCTACAGGTTAACAAGAGCAACACATCACAAACACACAAAACCTCATTAAGTCAAACAAATCAAGAAGTGATGCATAAGCTCCATACTGCCTCAATGCTATGTGTGTAGTGTCAGACAATAGGGGGCAGCAGAGTCACAATCAGCACTCAGTACAACCAATGCACTCTATTTAAACTTCACCAATTAATTCTGTCAGTATTTATGTAACTCACTCTAAATCCTCGTTGTTGTTGATGTCTTCAGCAGAGCTCAAAAGAAACCCTACAGACCCTTCTTCCAGTGTGCTGTTGCGATTACTGAGTTCAGTGAGGTTCAAAATAATAAAAGACTTTCAGTGAATAATAACCTACATTTCTGTCTGTCCCTCACACACAGCTATTACATGACATCTGAAGGCTTATTGAAAAATAATAACACATTTTGTGGATGATTTCTTAGGTGCTATTGCATCCGTTTGGAAAGTTTTAGTCCCATTTCAATTCAATTATATGGGAAGAAATGGCCAGCCATCTCCTTTTGTGCTCTAAGAAAGAAAACCATATGGGTTTGGACCACCTTAAAGGCTGGAGTACACTAAACGCTAACTGTTGAAAGTCAGAGCCAGTCTGCAGATTTTAGACTGTTGGCAGATTTCACAGAAAATTGCATCGTCTATAGAGATGGACACAGACTTTTAACTTCAGACACGACTTCATCCAGTCAGCGTAGCCTACATAAAACATGTTTGATATTTTAAAACACTTACACGTTTAAGCAAAAAGATGTCTGTTCCTATGTGAGTTTGTTGTGAACTCAGAAAGAGTCTGGTAGTGTGAGATACTCAGTCATTTACTGTATGATGCCCAGTTTTTCCTCTACAAAGTTGGAAAGCATATGATGATGCCTATCCACCTTTTTCCTACACACCTGATGCTTTGCATGAATTATGGGTGTAACTTCTGTTACACTGTAAACAATCAGTGAAAGCTTCACTCTATTAATGCAATAATAAGCATTTTCAAGAACTGGGTACAATGAGGTGATATTCTACTCACCCTTCAACCATCAATCATTAAAAGGAAATTTAAAAGCGCAAAAGCATTAACAAATTACTTACCATGAATTAACCCAAAAAATCTACTATTTCCACAGAAATAATAGACATATTAATGTCTATATTATGTAATATCTATGTCTATATTATGTAACATTCGTTGACTTAATCAAAAATATTAATTAGCATTAACATTGAGTGATAATATTCAGACATATAATATTTCAAAATGATTTCTGTCATTTTGACAGATAAATACTGGATGTACCTGCTTTAGAAACATTTCTGTAAACACTGCTAATAGGGATTAGAAGTGAGAAGGGGAGACAATTACATTTTAAAGCATCAATGTGAAAACAAGCCTGGAAAAAGACATGTTACGCTATCTGAAAACAAAACATGTAGACCTATTGCTCAGTTCTCTTTCATAGGTTCACTCGACGCTGCGTAAAGCTTACACGCTTTGAGAACGCCCCTGGGCGTGCCGATTGTCTGAAACCCGTATAGAATCACACCAATTCATTGGCTGATGGCACGGAAGCCGCCCTCGACGTTCTCACGTCGCATCTTATTCTGGCGAATACGCCATCTGCTCCTCAGATTTCTCTGCCTTCATGAAGCGGCCATATTAGCCCTTCTTGTTGCGATTCTTCTGACCCGATTTCGATCGATTTTTCCTGGATTACTCTCCATTTGCACTTCGGCGACTGCAGTAGCGGAACTGTTCTCCTCGCAGTGAAGTGCCATGGAATATCATCGCTGCCAGCCGCCGTGCGCTCGTTCAATGCGAGCGACGACACGCACAGTAAGTGTGTCAAGTGTATGGGTTTTTCACATGCACGCGAGGCGGTTTATGGGGTGTAATTTTGTGAAAACCTCCGTCTCAAAACCCTCCGCTCTAGGCTAGAAGTTTTTGAAAGGAAGCCATCTGTGTTTCCTTATCGCGCACCGGAAGCCTCCGCGGCCTTCCGTGAATCTGCGACCTAGGGTTCGGATGTGGAGCTCGAGGCGATGGAGAGCGAGCAGACGGGCCTTGCCCTTTCTCTCCCTCTCTCACCTGAGCATGTGTGCGCGAGTTCGCCGGTTGATTCGCGCACGATTACCTATATCCTAGCCCGGAGGCACGCAACACTGTCTCCTTCGGTCTAGATTGCTTGTTATTCACAGCAGCCTCCGAGGATTTCGGGCCTGCTTTGACCGACTCTCTCCCGCCTAGTGGCCAGGATGCGCAGCCTTCCGCGGCCTACTCTGAGCTCGTGGACGTGCTTTCGCGCACCCTATAGAGCTATCTATAGATTTTTCAGCGATCTGCATCATGAGATCTCCAGATCCTGGAAACAGCCTTTTTCCTCCTGCCTCACTAACGCGGCAGCCGTTGACTTCGCCAACCTAGTGGGTTCTGTGAAGCAGGGCTATACCGCTGTTCCGGTGATCGAGGACAGACTAGCCTCTCACCTTTCACCTTCTCTGGCGCCCTCATGGAAGTCCCGCCCCCTCCTTCTGACTAAGCTGTGTAGGACCACTTCCGCTCTTATCGGGAAGTCCTACATCACAGCTGGTCAGGCAGGCATGGCCACTAAGCACACCGCACGTGCGTTGGGCGCTCGATGGCTGGCTCGGTAGCCGCAGAGCACCACCTGTGGCTCAACCTCACGGAGATTCGTGAGAAGGAGAAGGTTTTTCTCCTGGATGCCCCCATTTCCCAAACTGGGCTATTCGGGGAGGCGGTTAGCTCGGTGGTGGAGAAATTTCGCTCTGCTAAATCACAGTCGGCAGCTCTCAAGCAGTTCATGCCCAGGAGGATGAGTGACCCCTCAAACACTCCCTCCAACTCCTTGTCTAGAGAGCGCTCCTTACCAAGGAAGGAGCCCACCAGCAGGAGCTGCGCCCTGGCTCTTTCCCCCCCCGACTACGGTCTGGGGAGCCCGCGGCCGGCCTTTTCCCCACCGACGACGCCGCAAACGGGTGGATCTGAATTGGCCCGACAGGCCTTCCACTTCAGCTCCTCCGAGTCATCCCTGACCCTCAGGTCAGGACGAGGAGAGCGTCCTCAGAAACCTCAAGAGGCAGGGCCAGACCATTCAAACATTTCTGCCCGCCTCCAACATGCTCTCCTCACTCAGGTCTTTCACACCAACCTCCAGGGGTTTGGTGTGCAGAAAGAGTCCATCAACATCAGCCTCTTTCAGTGTGGCATTTGGGAGACGCATCAGACTTTCTCCCGCAACCACCCGTTCCTTCGCTGCCAGCGGCCCGCATGATAGAAGACTCTCCCGGTTCTCTTCTACAGCATACGTAGTCAACTATTTACCGACTATTTACCGTGCAGTAAATCTTTATCATAAACCTAATAAATAATTGACCTTGTTTTTTAATGGACGCTCTTCTGCTCATCAAGGCTGTATTTATTTTATCAACATACAGAAAAAGACAGTAATATTGTGAAATATTATCGCAATTTCTAATATTGGTTTCCTGTTTTATATACTTTAAAATATATATTTTTTCCTGTGAAGCAAAGCTGTATTTTCAGCATCATTACTCAGTGGCACATGATCCTTCAGAAATCATTCTGATATGCTGATTTATTATGAGTGTTGAATCTGTTGTGCTGCTTAATTGTTTTTGGAACATGTGATACTTTTTCTTTGATCCTTTGATGAATACAAAGTTAAAAAAGAACAGCATTTATTCAAAATAAAAAGCTTGTCACAATATAAGTCCAAACTTTTGAATAGAAGTGCATAATTAAACACAACATTTCTATTTTGAATAAACACTGTTGTTTTTTTACTTTTTATTTATCAAAGAATCCTGAAAAATTATCACAGGTCCCAAACAATATTAAGCAGCAAAACTGTTTCCTACATTGATTATAAATCAGCATATTATAATGATTTCTGAAGATTGTGTGACACTGAAGACTGAAGTAATGATGCAGAAAATTCAGCTTTGCTTCACAAGAATACATTTTATTTTAAAATATATTAAAATAGAAAACTTTTTATTTTAAATTGCAATAATATTTCAAATAGATACAGCATTGATGAGCATAAGAGCAAAAAAATGTTATCCTAAACTTTTGAACTGCAGTGTAAAATGTTTTGTCAGGTAACCTAAAACGTACATAATTTAGTTAAAATCAAGGGTCAAATCAAATAAAAATAGCACATTAAAGTAAAACTTTAATTTTTGGAAAGAATTGGGGGCCCTGCAGCTGTGTTAGCCCAGGGCCCCGCAAAGGCTTAATGCGCCACTGCCTACACCAATCTAGTGTCTTGGTCTATTGCACACATGAGTTTTATCCTGATATCCTTCACACCTGAAGTAATTGTTTTGCGTAAAGCTGTTATAAACAAAAAGTGTCTTGAGTACGTTTGTGATAACGACCCGAGCAGTCACAAGGAGGATCAACAGTGAAGTTGGAGTCCAAAGGGTTGTTTATTTATAAGATGTGCAAAATGTGCAAATAAATAGGTTTAAGAGCTTAAAACAAAGATTTTAATAAAAACAGTCAAAAACTAGAACTGCAAGTACTAAAAACAGTACCAACTCCCCTCTACGACATTGAGGCTGGAGTTTCACATGCTACACAGCACTACAATCTTGTTCCAAGCGCTTTATCCCTCCACTCCCTTACTACTAGTGGCGGCCATCTTAAATAAATAATATTCCCGCTCTCCCCAAATTGGAACATACCATTTTTACATGAAACTCTTGACTTTGACTCTTATGATATACATGAGGTTTAGAAACAAGAGTTTAAGAAGATAAATACAATTAATAATACAATTTAAAAGAGAACCGATAAACCAAAACATTTGCACAAACATTTACATTTATCTCAGTTTGCACTTCCTATTGCCATGCCCACTTAGCTAGACGAGGAAAAAGCCGAATCAACATTAACAGTGAAATCAGTGATGGAAGACAATTTCAAAGTCTCTCCATCACTACGTTACATTAAATATTTTCAATATTGTTGTAAACAAATAATTTTGCAAGCATTTCATGTTCAAATTAGCACTGACAAAGGTTGGTGTGCCACAAGTGTCTGTTCTAGGCCCATTTATCATTAACAACGCAAATTAACCGTCTCTGTGAGAGCATCATTAGTATTCATCAACACCTTTATATAGGTGACACATCATCAAAAGAACCCGGTTTTACACTGAGAGTCTGGAGAAGAAAACATGTCTTCTGTCTCAAACGATCATTATCCTGTCCATCACTATCAGCTGTACCAGCTGTCAGCCTGGCTAGCCCATCAATCTTCTGACTCGCTTTACTGTCAACTTGTTACAAAAATCACAAGATTGTACTTCCAGTCATTTCACTCATCTTAATACACTACTTGTCAAAACTTTGGAATTATTAAGATTGCTTTCTATGCTTTTGAAAGAAGTCACGTATGGTCACCAAGGCTGCATTTATTTGATGAAATACAGTAGAAATATACAATATACATAATATTGTGAAACATTATTAGAATTTAATGGGAAAGCTGAATTTTCAGCATCATTAGATTATTTTAAACTGCTCATTATATAACTGTAAATGGTACATGTTAAGGTCTGCTAAGTATTAAACGTCTGCGTGTAACTCATCCCAAAACACCTCAGCTTTAAAGCAAAGGATGAAGGGTTTTAACTACCAATGCCACTGCTGTTCTGTCCATTAGCTGAGTAATAAGTCTGTGAACAGACATCATCCCATCCACCCTCTCTTCTCATAAAACATCAAGGGTCATTTATCCAGCCGTGTCCCACAGAATCAGTCTAATTTCAAGGGTACTGCAAATATGCGGGGGGTTTGATTGTGTCTGAATGAGTCACAGTGGCTATGCAGGATTGGAGGTGATAAAATGCATCAGTGGAAGACTACCTCAATATATCCCCAGAGGCACATTCAGTCACTCAGGGGGTTCAGCACAAATCTCATTTTCAAAGCCTCACATATATTCATTTATATATCCAACTTTAAAATGCTTAAATCACATGGCTCTAGGCCAGAAGTGTCATGCCTTTTCAAACTGTGGGTTCTGAATGCAAACAGCCAAAAAGCATTTAAACAGCACAGTTTTGTCAGACATATTAATCAATAACATTAATTCTAATATAGTTATTTAAGCCAATACGTCCATAACCATGTCTTAAACTTTGTGGGGAAGGAAAGAACATTAAAATAGTTATAATGAATTAATCAATATTAACTATTTGAATAGTATATTTAAAAAATACATGTGCACATTTACTTTTAATTGTTTACCTAACATGCTGGAAACTGCTCCAAGTTCAACCACAAATTAAATTTTGATGAAAGATCCAAATTTCAAAACCATCACAATAATCACAAATAATCTACATGGTTCCAGTCCATCAATTAATTATTGTGAAGTGAAAAGCTGTGTTTGTAATGAAATAAATCCATCAAGATTTTTTCTAACTTCAAATCTTTGCTTCCAGCTAAAATACGAGTCCTCTATTCATAATACGGCTTTCACCGGTGCAAAACATTTCTAAACAAATATGTGGATTTTGATGTGCGAGGACAACAAGGATGGAATATTTTACTAGAGGAAGCATTGTTATGGATTATGGACTGATATTTTGGCTAGAAGCAATGCTTTATAGGTGACGTATCATGAAAATCTGACTTTGTCCATGTTTAAGTGCTATAATTGGGTCCCTGGTGCATCTACCAACCCAGAAAATGTGAAAAAGAACAACTCAGCTCATTACCGCTACCCCCCATGAAGTAGAAAGGGGATTTTATTATAATATTACCGCCTCTTAATCTACAAGTTTTCACCCAAGGCACGCCATTGTGTTTTCGCAAAAGTCCCAGCCTCAGAGGAGACACGAGAACAGTGTATTTATAGATGTATTTACTGTATTACTTCCAACAGTTCAAATGTATAAACATGCAATTTCTCTTTCCACTGTTTAATACAGAAAACTACTGTTTTTAACTCACAAGTGTTTTTTATGTGTTTATTTTAACTTAACTTAAAGTGCAATGACATGAAAGAGAACTTTTCGTATGCCGTGTGACAGCCGCTTTCTGTGCGCATGTTTCAGATGTGCGCTCAGAAAACTGTATATCAGAAGTTTAAACTAATATGGTTTAAAACGCATGATTTCAGCACGATAGAGATGATAATTAAAACCAAACAGATGTTTTTAGTAGAGATATGAGCTGTAAAGGCACAGCCCTATTCTGTAAAAGAGGGCGGGGAGCAACAGCTCATTTGCATTTAAAGACACATGCGCAAAAACAGTGTGTTTCTGCTTCCAACAACAAAACAATATAATAACTGATCTGTGGGGTATTTTGATCTGAAACTTCACAGACACATTCTGGGGACACCTGAGACTTATATTACATATAGCAAAAAGGGGCATAATAGGCCTCCTTTAAAGTTGAAATGCCTTAATGATGGATTTATTTCTGACAAACATGGTTTTTACTTCACAAGACATTAATTGATGGACTGGAGTCATAAGGATTATTTGTGAATTATTGTGATGTTTTTATCTGCTGTTTGGACTCTAATTCTGACGGCACCCATTCACTACAGAGGATTCATTGGTGAGCAAGCGATGTAATGCTAAATGCTAAAAACTGCATGATGGCCTGTGGGTGAATACATTTTCAGCCAATTTTCTTTTTTGGATCAACTATTTTTCAATGTTTCTTGTCTTGTTACATTTATATATGAATTATGCAAATTATAGCCATTCATTTTAATTCAAGTAGTTTACATTATTGGACATAATTTACTGTTCGTAATAAACCTTCGTTGATTTGAATGGCCACATCAAATCATTTTGTCATTGACGAGTGCTGTTAGAATGTAACTTTGAAAACTTTTTGTTATCTAACAACAAACCGAACATATTGGAGTACAACAGAGCATCAGAACACATAGTATTGAAATGAACAATTTGACCATTTCACTCAATGTCTGTGGTGGTTACAGCTCTGGTAAAAATAACGTTATTCCAGAAAAGTCAAACTCCACCTATGAGAACGATCCTCCCCGATCTGTACCCTGAACTTATTATCACAGGGACAAAAGGTGACCTCAGATCAGCCTACAATGAGCTCAGGTTGGCACTGGCTTTGGAAATCCCCTCCCACACACTGAAGTCATGGGAAGCCACTTCCCTCGCTCTCAAATAAGGCACCTGATCAAGAGGAAAGAAAGACAGTGGCATTCCTGTGACCTGTTTGTCATCTATTAAATATAAACATCATTAAGGTTTTTGAAAATCATTCATAAATTAAATCCGAAGCTTTTAAAGCAGTAAAACAACTGATATGCTATTGTAACCCCCCCGGATCCGCACCATCACACCGAGCGGGTCTTGAACCCGGGATGCCGGCGCGGGAGACAGGCGCTCTACCAAGGAGCTAAAGCACAACCTATGTCAGTCGCTAAACCTCTTTTTGAGGTCAGGGAGTGAGGTTTACACACAGCCCTTACTGATACTCCGTTACACTCACCCCCTAAACCTCACTCCCGTCCGGGTCACGGCACCAATATAACTCCCCCCGCCGCACCATTACACCGAGCGGGTCTCGAACCGGGATGGGCGTGGGAGACGGGCGCTCTACCAAGACTAAAGGCTACAGCCTACGTCATTACACACAGGTTTACACACAGCCCTTACTGGCATACATCCGTTACACTATTGTAATATAAATGAGGAGTCACAACAAATGTTATGAAACCGCTGCCATTTTCAAGTGAGCTACGAGTGACCTTACATGGTGCCGGAGTTATGTGCCAGTTTGAACCTGGTGCCACCACAGCTTGTGAGGACTATTAGTCTCTTGTCAGACACATCAGAGCACATGAAGTCTCCGACTTTATCAGGCTCCAGCTGGTCATTCTGTTCAGCTGTGTGAATATAATGATCTGGGTTACTCTGTAACTTTAATTAGGGACGCTGCTCTGCAGGATAAAAAAAATCTGTAAATATTATCTCTTTCCTATAACCTATTAAATGCCGTTTCAAATATTTATGTGGTTGCTAGGGTGTTCTGGATGGTTGCAAGAGCATTTCAAAGCTGAAGTTGCTAGGATGCTCTTGGTGGTTGCCATGTCATTGTTATGGGGTTGCTAAGGTGTTCTGGGTGGTTGCCAGTATAGGGCTGCTGCAGACTAAAGATTATTCTAGTTGACTAGTAGTCATTCATTCGAGCCATTAGTCGATTAATCACATGTTTATATTTATTAAATTACTTAAATACTTAAAGCGCACACATAAAGCTTGCCGCATAACACATAAAGCTTACCAGCACCAGCAAAGCACCAGCAAAAGTAATGACTATGATTATGTCAGAAAATAAAAGGAGATATTTTAATTATTTGTTATTGAACTAGTGTTTTCTGAGTCTGTGTCGACTGCAAAGATGAAGTTGACCACCATCTCTGCAGCACAGCGGATGTGCCTTTAGAGAGAAATGCACCTTTCATTCAGATTACATACCCGGAGAGTATTTTTTTTTTATTTGAATTGGTTAGTTTTAAAGTAGACATTTCAAGCTTTCTATAGATAGGGATGCACACAAGTGGTGCGAAAGAAAAAAAAAATGCACTAGTTAAAGATCAGACCACTCTTTTGCGTGACAGCTGTTAAAAGGTTAGTTCAAGCAAAAATGAAAATTATGTCATTAATTACTCACCCTCATGTCGTTCCAAACCGTAAACTTCAGAACACAAATTAAGATATTTTTAAATCCGAGAGCTTTCTGACCCTGCATAGACAGCAACGCAACTAAAAAGGCCCAGAAAGGTAGTAAGGACATCATTAAAAAAATCCACATGACATCAGTGGTTCAACCGTAATGTTATGAAGCTACAAAAATGAGGGCATATTTTAAGCTGGATATATGAAAACATTTTTATCCATCCGTCTTGCTAGCTGTGTGTGTCCATTAACTGATCATCTTTTTTGGTAATATTTGTATATTATTATTATTATCATTATTATTAGCCTATTATTATATTTTATATTGTTTTTTCTCTTCATTTCTAACTCTTTACATAACGTTTGTACCAGTTTTGTAAATAAGCCTACTGTAAATGCTCGACATAAAGCTTTGATTATGCTGACTGGAATTTATAGCCTATTGGAAATGGAGTTTAAAGGTTGAATTTAACATGCATACATTTTTTTTTCTGCAAATTAATAATTATTAATATTATAGCCTAGTGTTTCGTTGAGAAATGAATCATTTACGTGGTTTCATTTGTAAATTAAAACACAACACGCTCATTTATCATCACGCACGGGCATAAATAGCCTACAATCATAAAGTATTGGCATAATTGTCAGGTGATTACGTTATTTGCTAAATATATGGTAGCAAATTCTAGCATAATTATACAGAACGTTAATTAATAAGCATCTCTGGTAGCCTAATCCCGGGTTTCTATGGTCACGTAAGTTTGATTATGCTTTAAACTCGTGGCCACGAGATAAGTATGTCGTTTCCTCATCATAAGTATTCGTGGCCACGGGAAATTAATGTTGTTACCTCGACAAAACGATCTCGTGGCCACGACATAATATCACGTTCCCACAAATGAATATGTCTGGCCACGACAAAACTAAGTGAACCGAAGACGTCCCCTCCCGGACACCGTACCACTGAATAAGATTAGAGTGCTTTACTTGTTCTCCCAAAGTAAATCAGAGAGTGCTCTACAGAAATCAAACAGTGCTTCAGAAGCACAGTACTGCCTGTCCTCAACCCATGAGATCAGCACAGAGGAATCTGTAGGGCTTTCAAGAAGCCTGTGATTAGAAAGAAATTAAAGTGTGTATAGACTCCCAACCCTCAGAGGTCTGCTTTTAATCAGTTTATGGAGAGGTCTTCATCCCACTCCAACTAAACAAAGCTTGTACTGAGAGTCGCTACACTGTTATATGCAATAAGAAAATAAGTACTGCTCGCTTTGTATAAAATGTTTTATGCATATGAAAATATTGTGATTTTTAAATGGCAGATAAAAATCATCATCATGTGGTATGAAAATTAAATGTGAAATACATTCTGTTGGCTATTGTTATATGTTTTATTAAGATGCAAACATTTATGTTGCAATGATGCTGAGTTGCAAAGTCAATACTGTAAAATCATCCTTCATAGATCCAAGTGCTTACTTTTAAAATGTTGTTGTCACAGCACTATCCTCATGAAACAAGGTTTGTTAATATCAGTTTATATAATAAAGAGATAAAAAAATATATTTTTTATTGCATATGCCCCAGAATATGAAGCAGATTTGAAAGTGCCGGTACTGAAATCTTTAGATATTCAAATATTTAAGGGACAGTCTACACAATAATATCCAAAACATTTCCTCTCTCTCAAACTGAAATCTCAATAAAAAATCTATTAAGACTCAATAACCCAATCAGATTCAGTCATTCAGCCATATAAACCCACTATTATTACACTTACTGAAAAACATCGACCAGAAGGAGTAAAAGCTATTCGCAACAAGCATGCGCTTCAAGTACTGGGGCATATTCTGAGACAATCTGAGGAAGAAAATAGACTGAATAATGTGAAGGGGAAAAGAAAAATCACATGCCAATATCGCTTTTGGGGACACTGGGGTTTTATTATGCTGCAAACTGCATTAGGCTACATGATGAGAGATCGTCACACACACACAGCAGCATCAATAGTGTTGATGAATCTCCAAGGATTCTGCTTGATGGGAAGGATGAAATATTAACACACAAAACCGTCAACATCTTAAAGGAATAGTTCAATATCTCAAACCCTGTTGTCTTCAAGGAACACAAAAGACTGCTCTTACAATGAAAATGGAGAGAAACTGTCAAAAGCCCATACATGGGGAGGTGGGGGGGCACCATAAATATAGACAGTTTGTATTCTAAATAATTAAATTCACACAAGTATGAATCATGAAGAATCAAGATCCAAAAATGCAGAAGGTATGATTTGACATGAAACTGATTATTCATGAGTTTCTTCAATAAAATAATCTTGTTTTCTGTCATCTACAACATCATATTCTTTCAAATTTTATATTTACATGACTGAAGCATCTGTGTTATTTGTCCTCATGTTTTCCAAACGTGTATGTAATAAGTTCTACTACAACTGTGAGTCAGTTTCTGTTTAAAAAGGGTTAAGGTCACCTTTAACCCCGAGTTATGAATTTAGCAGACAAATTGTGGTACTATAGATGCACAGTGTGAAACAATGCTGTACTAAATGTTACAATGTGCTCTTGACCAATTATAAATCAATCAGAGCTTGCCTCATTAAATATCCATGTGATTTCTATAGTCACAGAAACATTCACATGCTGTGTAGTTTCAGAAAAAAACTTAATGTTAAGTGGTCTATGATCATAAATGTACTGTAATTATTTTACACAAAACATTTCAAAATCCCACAATCCTAAAAAACCTATATAAAACCATTTTTTTCCAGGGTTAACCCTATAAGGCCTACTGTATCATATTTGATACTCAAATTATAATCATCATTGATAGATCATCTTTTTTGGCAGGGCAATTACCTTTCAGTGTAATTCTGAAGAAAAATAATCCACCTTTAGATTGTGGTACATGTGTCTTTTTGCTGTAAAATCATTTAATGAAGAGAATAAACTTCATATTAATGTTAGTAATATTTCAAGATGAACTAGGCTGAAAAAACGTAGGTTTATTTGACTATCCTTGCATCATTTTTAGAAAAAGCATGTTAAAATCTGAGTATCAAATATTATACATCAAGCTTTTGAGAAGTGTTTTAGCTAATTTTATTTGTCCATCTCTCAATTATCTTTGTATTACATTGCATTATATGTTTTGCTCCTCGCAATAAAAACAAAATAGAGCTTTGATCATTAAAAAACTAAGCATTTAAATATCATAAGAAATATTATTGGGAGATATAGAGTGACAACTGACATTTATGTGCTTTTTATGGAAGCATTCTGCGATACTATTGAAAAAATATAATTTATTTGTATTACAAGCTACCAGAATTACATCTTACTTTTTAGCAATACAAATATCATTAACTGCACCAAATTGCATATTTTTGCTCAGTTAGGGTCTCTGATTAAAACCATAGTCTTACCCAAATTAATATCAAATTTGATACTCAACAAAAACACATACAAACTTTTATTTATTTAGTTATGGGGTAATATGGTGCAATTTCATGTTTCATGTCTTTGGAGCGTCGCATGCACTTCATGCAAATATGTTCCATAAAGTCACAAAGATTAAAGTCTCAAACCCAAAGAGATATTCTTTCTAAAATGTAAGACTTGTCCACGTCTTCCTAAAACGCCTAATTTAAACACGCTCCACAAATCTACATTACCATGTGTGAAGATTTGCCTAACACCGCACAAATGTTTATGCAAAGATAGAAGGCGTAACTTTTATTCTCGCTGTATTGTTGCCGCCGCCGCAATGTCGTGGAGATGCTGTGTGTTTCCAAATATGGTAAGGGGCGTAACATTTCCTTCAAACGCTTGAGGTATTCAGCCAATCACAACGCACTGGATAGCTGGCCAATCAGAGCACACCGCGCTTTTCAGAACAATGAGCTTTGTAAAAATGGACGCGTTTCAGAAAGGCAGGGAAGAGAGAAGCAACAATAATGTACGGTATGTGGAAAATAATGTGTTTTTTTAACCTTAAACACATTGCATTGCACCAAATACACAAAACAATGTTATTTTTAGCAACGTCATATGACCCCTTCAACATTTTGTCAAGGCTCTGTAAACTATTCAATAACAATAATTAAAAAAAAATTCTGTCTAGTATTTCATATGTCAGGCTTTACAGGGTTAATTATAATTTCTTTCACAGACCTCATGTTATCAGAGTTTTATGCCCCACTGGATGTGAATAAGACCCATGTTAATCCAGCTGGTTAACCCAAATTACACATTTACAGTAAACCCAAGATTAATAAGAAACATGGATGAATTAAGGGTTAAAAGGGATTCATGAAGTGTAAAAGCTACTTAAGTTCATAATAACTCAAGAATCCAGCTGTAGCCTTGAGCAAAGAGCATCCTTTATCTGCGGTAAAGATGCTGTAATGTGCTTAACAACAAGCTGCTTTATATGTGTGTGGGTGGCTTAGACTTTTCAGTATGCAAAAACAGATCATTTTTGTGCTTGTTCAAACCGTGTACAAATTATTAAGTCGTTCTTTCTTGTTTTATGCGTCATACACTCTCCTGAGCAAATGCTCACTTAGCCATGCAGAATGAGGAGCTAATTGGCAAAAGCCCACAGGCACAGACCAATTAAGCAAACGTCCAGCATGCCTGTCAAGCATCATGTTTGGAGCTACAGCTCTGCCGGTCCTTTCCACAGGCCTCAGGTCAGTGGTGATCTGAACGTTGTTGCATCTGACTCGAAGTGACTGCCAAGCCGCTCTTCTGCCAGGTCACCAGACACCGGCACAGAGCAGGCCCCTGGTTACCATGACAACAGTGCAATGTACGGTGTGATTGAGAAGAAAATGTCACAGAGCGGCTTCTTTGTTGGGCACAGCAGACAATGAGGTTTGCTGCGGTCTCTGACGTGAGACAGCACTACACGCTGAAGTAGAGGTCAAATAAGCATGAATGGAGCACTTTACGGCCAAATGTTTCCAAAGAAAAGGCGCTTGAAATGGTGATTAGAAAGAATGTCTCAATTAGTGTGATTACATGGGTAAATCTCACCAAACCCATATGGATGAGTCATATTTCAGCCTCAAATCAGAAGAAAACGAAGCCTGGTGCTGTTCGGTCATTTTAGATTAAAGTTTTTATTTATTTATTTACTCATTAATTTATTCATCCATTAATTTATTTTAACTTCAGAATGGTATGATCTGTGAATACACAAAAATCATGGAAATGATTTGAAAAGGTTAAACAGTCTCAATTTTGGACAAAAAAAGTTTGCATTTTGATTTTACAGATTTTTATTTACTCAATTGGAATGATACAAACCTTGGGGAATTTGTTTCAATTGCTATGTAAATAAATAAATAAATAATTGTGGACTTTATTCAAAAAGGCTAAAAAGTCTTAATTAAAAGATGAGTGCTTGAAATAATTGATTAGGAAGAATGTCTCAATCAGAATCAGAATTAGCTTTATTGCCAGGTATGTTTACACATACAAGAAATTTGTTTTGGTGACAGAAGCTCCACAGTCCGACAGAATGACAGTACGACAAGACACAGATAATACAAATAATAATATACAAATATACAAAATGGACAATGTGCAAAATAGCACACAAACAATATACAAAATAGACAATTTAGTATGTACATTTATGTTGGGTGCAAATTTGAAATGTAATAAGTATGTGTGCTATATAAATAAATGTATGATAGTGTTGTGTGTTTTATGTTTATTGTTAAGTGTTTAAATGTTAATGAGATGGATTGCCTGAGGGAAGAAACTGTTTCTGTGTCTGGCCGTTCTGGTGCTCAGAGCTCTGTAGCGTCGACCAGACGGTAACAGTTCAAAGAGGGAGTGTGCTGGATGTGAGGGGTCCAGAGTGATTTTACCAACCCTTTTGTTTACTTTGAATAAGTACAGTTCTCGGAGAGTGGGGAGGGTTGTACCAATGATTCGCTCAGCAGTCCGGACTACCCTCTGTAGTCTTCTGAGGTCAAATGTGGTACCTGAGCTGAACCAGACAGTTATTGAAGTGCAGAGGACGGATTCAATGATGGCGGAGTATAACCGTTTTTGCAGCTCCTGAGGCAGGTTGAACTTCCTCAGCTGGCGAAGGAAGTACAACCTCTGCTGGGCCTTTTTAACAATGGAGTCAATGTGAGTGTCCCACTTTAGGTCCTGGGAGATGGTGGTTCCCAGGAATCCGAATGACTCCACTGCAGTCACAGTGCTGTTCATGATGGTGAGTGGGCGGAGAGCAGGGAGGTTTCTCCTGAAGTCCGCGATCATCTCGACTGTCTTATGCGTGTTGAGCTCCAGGTTGTTAAGACTGTACCAGCTCTTTAACCTCCTGTCTGTAAGCAGACTCGTCACCGTCCTGAATGAGGCCGATCAGTGTGGTGTCGTCTGCAAACTTCAGGGGCTTGACGGAGGGGTCTTTAGATGTGCAGTCGTTGGTGTACAGGGAGAAGAGCAGTGGGGAGAGAACACAGCCCTGAGGAGCTCCAGTGCTGATCGTACGGGTGCTGGATGTGTATTTTCCCAGCCTCACTAGCTGCTGCCTGTCTGTCAGGAAGCTGGTGATCCACTGACAGACAGAGGTGGGCATGGAGAGCTGAGTTAGTTTGGGCATGAGGATTGATGGGATGATTGTGTTAAAAGCTGAGCTGAAGTCCACAAACAGGATCCTCACATAAGTCCCTGGTCTGTCCAGATGCTGCAGGATGAAGTGCAGTCCCATGTTGACTGCATCATCCACAGACCTGTTTGCTCTGTAGGCAAACTACAGGGGGTCCAGTAAGGGTCCAGTGATGTCCTTCAGATAAGCCAAAACCAGTCTTTCAAATGACTTCATGACCACAGACGTTAGAGCCACAGGTCTGTAGTCATTAAGTCCCGTTATCTTGGGTTTATTTGGGACGGGATGATGGTGGAGTGTTTGAATCATGAGGGGACTTCGCACAGCTTCAGTGATCTGTTGAAGATCTGTGTGAAGAAGGGGGCCAGCTGGTTAGCGCAGGTTTTCAGACAGGCTGGTGTCACACTGTCTGGGCCTGGTGCCTTTCTTCTCTTGCTCTTTCTGAAGACCTGGCACACATCGTCTTCAATGATCTGCAGTGCAGGACGGGTGAGGGGGGGTGAGGGGGGTCATTGCTGGAGGTGTTAAAGGTGTTTTTTCAAACCTGCAGTAGAACTCATTCAGATCGTCTGCCAGTTGTTGATTCTCCACAGTGCTGGGGGATGGTGTCTTTTAGATGGTGATTTCTTTCAGACCTTTCCACACTGAAGCCGTGTCACTGGAAGAGAATTGGATCCTTAGCTTATCAGAATAATTCCTCTTTGCCACTGATCTCTTTTTCCAGTGATTATTTGGCCTCTTTATACAAGAATCTGTCCCCACTTCCTGTAAGCATCTTCTTTGGCCTGACAGAGCTGTCTGAGTTTTGCAGTGAACCATGTTTGCAGTGAACCATGCCATATTTGAAATGTAAACAATCACGAGAATGAACGAGCAAAACTCCCGCGGCAAGTAGAAAGGCTTACAGTTAATGAAAAGCGCTTCTATATCTGGACAGCACATCTTCTTTAACACAGTTACATCTGTACATCCACCTTTCATTGATGTAAAAGCACGTCCTGCCGCCGCACAATTTCCCCGTTAATTCTGCGTTGCGATCCGCTCTAAACAGCTGAAAGATCAGCAGATGGAGCTGGCTATCCGGAATGGTGCCATTCGGCCAGGTTTCCGTGAAACACAGAGCAGCAGAGTTTGAAAAGTCCTTGTTTAACCGGGAAATCAGGAGTTTGTCCGTTTTGTTGGGTAGAGAGTGGAGATTCGCCAAATGGATACTGGGTAGCGGCATTCGAAATCCGCGCTGTCTGAGCTTCACGAGCGCGTCGCTGCTCCGCCATTACTATGTCGTCCAGCAAAACATCAAAATAATCGAAAACCGTAGGAGATTTTGTGGTGTGTTCTGCCGAATGTTCAACAGTTCATCTCTGGTGAAACTGATCGTGTTTGACAAACAAAAACTAACAAAAACACTAAAACAACTGAAGAGCCAAACACCTTTGCTGCTGTGTGCCATGTGTTCCTGTGGCTCAGTGGTAGAGCATTGCATTTGCAGCGCAAAAGGTTGTGGGTTCGATTCCCATGGAACACACATAATGAAAAAATGTATAGCCTAAATGCACTGTAAGTCGCTTTAAGTGTCTGCTAAATGCATAAATATAGTTCGATTACATTGGCCAATTATTGGTGTTTGGTGATACATTTTTGGCTCACAGTCTGCATTTAAAGTCACACCAGAGGTGTTCAGCTGGGATTAGGACTTGTCTTTCTACAGACCAGTCAAGTTCTTCCACACTGACTGAATCATCATTTCTCTTTGATCCTTGTCTTATACACAGAGGCACTGTCATGTTAGAATAGAAAAGGGTGCTGTCCAAACTGTTGCTATACAATTAGAAGCACACAATTCCATAGAATATCATTATATGCTTAAACATTAAGATTTGTACTCATGGAAATTACTAAAGTAGACAAACCTTTCATTTGAAGGGGGTGACCCAATACTTTTGGCAATATAGTGTATATATATATATATATATATATATATATATATGAAAACGTACTATTATTATTATTTTACGTTTTATATAAGAAATGTATCTCTTTTCTTTTGATTTTGGGGTGAATATTAAACCATACAAATCTTGATGAAGAGAGAAATCATCTGATATCATTATCTCAGGAGTTTTAAATAAACATGAAATTCAAATGAAACCCAGGCGCAAATATCAGGGCCTTGTCAGCTGTATAATTTGTCAGGAAAAAGTCAATAAAATTGAATATCGGGCAGGTAAGATCTCTGAATGTTTTTAATGTTCGATTTCACATCAGGAAAGCCATCTTCATATCATGCCGAAGGGGAGCCAGCAGCATGAACTGTAAACACATAATGAGATTCTGGTCCCTCCTGCTGTGTGCTGACAACATTACTGTCTGCCAAACAAGCATCAGACCCATTCAAACTGAGGACACATGCCCTCTCAGATTTTTACAGCCAATGGATTTTAAATGTAAAAAATGTCAAAGCTGCAACCTTCCATAAAATGAACTCCCACAGGTGCCTCTTTAAAAAAAAAAGGTTTAATGCTCCTGGTTTGCCATCTGTGCTCATCCTCAAGTCACTTATATGTTGCATCTCTTTTCTTCTCCTTTTCTCATTACAAAGCTGTTTCTTTTCCTCCTCCTCCCTCATTTTCATTCCCACCGCTTCTTTTCACTAATTTTGTCTCCTTCCATCCTTCTCTCTTTCTCTCATTATCAAGTGGGAAGTGTCAGTCTGTGATTACAGAAACACATGCTGTGCGTGTTGTGCTATATCTAATCACCTGACACTGGCTGACAAGGATCTAACTGCTCTACAATCACCAATTTTGAACCTTAAAGCGGCCATCTGTACTGCCTAAAGCAAAGGACATGCAGTAAAAGCTTGAGCAAAGTGCTATAATTCAACAGAGAACATTTTCAATGAACCCAAAGGCTCTTGTCGTTTTGTTGCAAGAGTTCTGTTGAGAGATTAGACATGTGACGACAGAATGGAAGCCAAGGAATATATTAATTCATGACAACATAATGTTCTGTGTATAAATAAAGATTACAAAAGCATAAACTGGTTTAAAGAAATAGTTCACTCAAAAACTAAAATTTGATGAAAGTGTACTCACCCTCATGCCATCCAAGATCGTTTCTTCATCAATTTAAAGAAATTTAGCATTACATCACTTGCTCATCAATGAATGCTTTGCAGTGAATGAGTGCCGTTAGAATCCGATAAACTGATAAAAACATCACAATAATCCACAAGTAATCCACACCACTCCAGTCCATCAATTAACATCTTGTGTAGCAAAAAAGTTACATGTTTGTTATAAACTATTTCATCAAGATTACTTTAAAGGGATAGTACACCCAAAAATGAAAATTATATCAACATTTTCTCACCCCCAAGAATGCTGGTAACCCAACAGTTGCTGGTACCCATTGACTTTCATAGTATGTTGGGGGCTACTATGGAAGCAAATGGCTACCACCACATGTTTTTTAACCCACATTCAACAAAATATCTTCTTTTGTGTACAACAGAAGAAAGAACTTCATTCAGGTTTGGAACAACATAACGCTGAATAAATGTTGAAAATTTTCATTTTTGGGCGAACTATCCCTTTAATTCAAATCAGCTAAATACGAGTTCTCTATACCATATTATTGATTTCTCCATTGAAAAAGTCATCTCGTCTGAATCAGTAGAGAAATATGCAGAAAACAAACACCATTTACAAGTGAAAACTAATCCAAAACAGCTCTAAACAAATATGTTGGTGGATTTTAATGTGAGAGGACAAAAGGGGATTGACTATTTGGGAATTATTATTATTATGGTATGTTATTCAGAAGTGATGGTTTGAAGTAAAAAAGTTTGAAGGTTTTGTTTCTTAAAAACAAGCACTGGTTGCAGATTATGGTGATGTTTTAGCAGCAGTTTGGACTCTCATTCTGACGGCACCCATTCACCGCAGAGGATCCATTGGAGAGAAAGTAATGAAATGCTATATTTCTCCAAATCTGTTCTGATAAAGAACAAACTGATCTACATCTTGGATGGCCTGAGGGTGAGTACATTTTCAGCAAATTTTTATTTTTGGGTGAACTATTTCTTTAAGTAAGCTAGTGTTCAGCTGGTCTCCCAGTATGGCTAACCTGGTGTTTAGCTAGTTTGGATGGTCATCCAGCTGGTCTCAAAAGTTCCCAAAATCCCTCTAAAATCAACACACACTCTTAAAAATAAAGGTTACAAAATGAAGGTTTTCACAGTGATGCCATAGAAGAAAATTTTTTGGTTTGCTAAATAACCTTTTAGAGAACAGTTTTTAAAAGAACCAATGTTTCCCTTAGTGCAAAGAGCATTTTTAACTCTAAAAAACTTTTTTATTTTCCACTTTAAGGAACCTTTTGTGCAATGGAAAGTTTCCATGGATGTCAAAAGTTTTCATGAACCATAGATGCCACTAAAGAAACTTTATTTATAACAGTGTAAAGGGCTTTTCACACTGAACGCGAAAATTCGGAGCGATGACACTTTTTAATCGAAACAATAGATCTCTATGGAGCTATTCACATCAGGCGCAATCATTCGCGGTGCGAAAAAGCGAGGATTTTTTTTCGTCCTGTGTGTAGATTTTTTCCACCGTCGCTCCGCAAAGAAACGGGCCGTCCAATCAGATTTGAGCTAAGATCACATGCCTGGAACAGCTGCTGTTGCACAAAAAGGTGGCGCTGTTTCAAAAATCAGTGTAAACAAACACAGAAGAAGAGTATTCTGAGAGAGAGAGATCTTGTTATCTTTGATTTCTGAGAACTTATTTATTCTCACATGTTCTTAATATAATTTCTATTAATTCTCCACTGAATTATGAACTCTGGAGTGTTCGTTTTCTCCTACGTGAGCTCGTTACTACAGACTCGTTACTCGTCGAACTACAGACTTTTTTCCGGGTGTTGTGACATCACAAAGCGGCCCACTAGAATATCATTAAAATAAATCCCGCCTACGGAAATTCGAATGGTTGTTGGGGTGGGTAGGGCGAGGTCGTGGTTAGAACGCTTGGTTGAGTGCATCAGACAAGATGACGATGAAGAAGAAATGCTGCTGTAGCATCAAGTTTTCACCATGTCGAAGAAACGCTGTTTTTTACCCCCGTGCCCAAACGTCTTTTTCCTTCCTAAAGCGGACGACGTCAGGAAACAGTGGTTGCAATTTATTTTTAACTCTGTTCCTGAGCATTATAACCCCAATTTGGTACTGTGTGCTGCTCATTTTACTGAGGACAGCTTCCACAACATGAGGGCGTACAGTGCTGGTTTCACCAAAAAGCTTTTGCTGCAAGACGGAGCAGTTCCCAATTTAACTGCTGACAGTACAATACTGGAATATGAATGTACACTTTAATTATGAGAGTATGGTATAAATAAATGTAAATGTATAACAGTTTCACTGCAATTCATGTTATAATGTTAGAATTAAAGAACAATAAAAATAATACATGTGACCCTGGACCACAAAACCAGTCATAAGGGTCAATTTTTCAAAATTGAGATTTATACATAATCTGAACCCTGAATAAATAAGCTTTCTATGGATGTATGATTTGATGTTGTTATGATGGGACAATATTTGACCGAGATACAACTATTTGAAAATCTGGATTCTGAGGGTGCAAAAAACCCTAAATATTGAGAAAATTGCCTTCAAGTTGTCCAAATGAAGTTCTTTGCAATGCATATTACTAATAAAAAAATACATTTTGAAATATTTACAGTAGGAAATCTACAAAATATCTTCATGGAACATGGTCTTTACTTAATGATTTTTGGCATAAAAGAAAAATCAATAATTTTGACCCATACAATGTATTTTTGGCTATTGCTATAAATATACCCCAGTGACTTAAGACTGGTTTTGTGGTCCAGGGTCACATATTACCATTGCACTTATCTGTACATCGTAAATACAGTTATTTTTAAGCTGTTGTTGGCATCCAATCTAAAACTTGATTTAGTCAAAAAAAATTAATAAAAAAAATCTCAAAATTGTGAGATAAAACCTCGCATTTATCTTTTTTTTGTGGCCGAAAGGGGCTTCCATAGTTAGGGGGGGGATTTTAATTTGTCAGAAAAAAATATTTTATTTCCAAGTTTTAAGGCTTACAGTTCAATATTTTATGAAATATGATATCAGAGTAGCATGCCTTGCACAAATCAACATTCTCTGCATCTGCGCCAGCTGGACATGCTAATGTTACCCGTACAATGCTTTGAAGTCTCTCCAAAAAATCACAGCTGACAAACAGAATTACAGGTGTGTCCCGCATAATGAGCTTTTGATTGTTTAGAATTAGCATTTAGAAGAACACGATTATTTCCCCAGCCTCACATAACAAGCTCAAAACTACAAACAACTTTTTACATTTTAATTAATGTGTGCTTAATGAATGATTCTGCATGCAATTGACCCATGACAAGGCAAGAGCACAAAATGAGTCCTAATTATTTAAAATATAAATATATATATATATATATATATAAATTTGAAAATCTCCAGAATTTGAATTTGAACTGTCCTTTTCTAATTAATTACCCTCATGTATATGCATTTATTTGAATTTCAATTCACTTTATTTGTTTGTTCTAAAATTAAATTCTGTTTAACCAGATTGTAAGTTTCGATTCAATTCTGCCTGCTTGTTGGTTAGCCTACTTATTTTGGATGTTTTGCGTTATGAAAGAGATATAATATAATATTGTTGTATTAAAACCATACCTGTCATATTCTGACTAAAAACTAATCAACCCTGTAGACAGTCATCTCTTATAAAATAGTCTTTCCTGAGCAGTTGTGATCAGTCAACGATGCATTCTTGTGCTGACAACCAGCAATTTCCCCCCAAAAGCCAGGTAGGAAAACACAAGAACTCAATTTTATTATTCACACAAAAAGAGAACAAATGCAGTAATATCCACAAATTCAAGAGTCTGACACATGCTCTCGGTTGATGCAATCAATCAGTGTGATATAAACACGACACTCAACCAGCTGCAGGGAAACACTGGAGGAAATGTGTGAACGCGTTCAGTGAGAGAGTGAATCACAGCACGCCGATGACAGCTATTAAAGCTTACTGTATTATAGGAGTTCAGCCTAGCAGAACAAAATTTCACATGAGGAACAGTATTGTTGTTCAGAAGAATGTGTGCTTGGCTCTGATTCAGCCAGTCAAAAAAAAAGCTAATTCAACTGTGAATGTCGATGTTCAAGTTTATTCAACTGTTTTATAAACAAGCAATTATATAAGTAAAATGTACACATATACATACATGTATATTTATATACATACATGTGTGTGTGTGTGTGTGTGTGTGTGTGTGTGTGTGTGTGTGTGTGTGTGTGTGTGTGTGTGTGTGTATATATATTAGTAAAAACAATCCACAAAAATAGACTGTAAAAACACAGTATTTATATTTTAAAAGATATCTGCATGTGCTGTAATTACATCCATTAATTTCTGTAAATAGATCTATAATTACATTGTTGACCCTTCCCATAACCCTTACATAAACCTATAACCCATATTCCACCTCAACAGCAGCACAAGTGTTTTACAACACAATAATCACACTAGTCAAAGACACACAATAGGAACAAAACTATTATTATTTTTAGATATTGTTCTTCTGCAGTCTAAAGTATTATTTCCTCTGATTATTAATCGTAGGTCTATTTGATATTTTACGTACTATGCTATTACATGAATGAAAGATGCTACCAAAAGATGTATTAAGAAAAGTCTTATCCTTCATGTTTTATTTGATAAAAAAATTATGTAAGTGAATCGATCTCATTCCAAAGCAAGACAGGCTTTAATTCTCTGTGGCGACTGACTTAATTTGATTTACTCACCAAAACCCTTTTTTATTTCTTGCAGATGGCACTTTGCCGAGTGTTCATTTTGGACCCTGTTAATATTTTTGCTGGCAGCTTAAATTCAAGATGTCATATGGACTGTGAGAGGTCGAGGACTATACTGCAATGCTGGGAATTGAAATATTACATTTTTAATATGAGAAACAAATATAATTTCATTAAGTGTTCAGTTAAAGACTAATCAGTTGATCAATATATTTCCGTAAAAAAAGATTAAAGTGCCCCTATTATGGATTTTTGAAAATGACCTTTAATGCAGTGTGTAACGCAGCTCTAAATGAATGAAAACATCCTGCAAAGTTTGAAATCTGAAAGTGCACCGTGTATAAAGTTATTGTTTCTCAAAAGAAAGAGTCGACTCGGAGTCATTTCGAATCCCAAGCCGTCTCATGTTGACGTCAACATGAAACATTAGCATATTTCCGCCCACTTGCTGGTCTGAATGAAAATGCAAATTCATTCATTGCCACTAGGTGCTGCTTTTGCGGTTTCTCTGGTAACGCTGTACACAAAGCAGCAACTTTAGCTAGCCCAACTAACTATTAATCTATTAAAGGTGCAGTGTGTAGATTTTGGTGGCATCTAGCGGTTGAGGTTGCGAATTGCAACCAACGGCTCAGTCACCCGCTCGCCCCTCCCTTTAGAGGAGCTACGGTGGCCGATACAGGGCTAAGATGCCGTTGTCTGAAGGTGCGTTCACACCAGACGCGAATGAAGCGTTACGCGCGAATGATTTACATGTTAAGTCAATGCAAAGACGCGATAGACAATCCTGCGGCGCTATTCGCGTGAATGAGGCGGCGCAAATGGCACGAATTACACGGCGCGAATTGAGCGTTTGACGCGTCATTCACGCGAGTTGAAAAATCTGAACTTTGGCGGATATTCGCGTCGCGTTAACCAATCAGGAGCTTGCTCTACCAGTGACGTCATTACGAGCGGAGGCAGAAAATCCGAAACAACAATGGAGGACAAATTAATTGTGGTTGTATGTGGGTACCCGGAGCTGTACGATACTATTTCGTACTTTTACAAAAACAGGAATACATTTTGCAACGAGACTGGAGCTGCCTGGCAGAAGCCCCTCCCATGACGCGAATTCGCGTCTGTTGTGTAGTGAATTTCATGCGCGAATGAAGCGAATTTCACGCGCGAATGAAGCGAGTAAACTCAAAATGTTCAAGCGTCCAACTACGCGCAAATAACGCGATTTATTCGCTTCATTCGCGTCTGGTGTGAACGCACCTTCAGACTGCAGAGAGCAATGAGGTTTCTTTACAAAGGTAAATTAAGGATTTATTCAATTAACCGATGTCATTGCGAATATTACTGTTACTTGTTCATCCTTGTGTCCGTGTTTTTCGCAAGAACAACATAGTGACGAAACGCGCTCTGTAGAGCAGTTTGTCCGTTTAGGGCTGCTGTAGAAACATGATGGTGACGTCCATGTGAGGGGAACCGCGGTATATGTAGATATAAATCGCTCATTCTAAGGTAATAAAAACATAACGGTTCATTATGTAAGGTCTTTATACTCCTCTGAAAACGTAGTTATGTATATTATATTGCATTTCGGTCTATAGATCATCCTAAATATTACACAGTGCACCTTTAATGGTGCAGTTCATCGTTGCCAGATTTTGCAAGAAAAACAAGCAACCAGAATAATTGATGACTTAATATATAATAAGCAAAGGCTTGGGGTCAGTTTAATGTTGTTGTTGAAAGAAGTCTCTTATTCTCACCAAATCTGAATTAATTTGATAAAAATACAGTAAAAACAGTAATATTGTGAAATATCATTCAAATTTAAAACAACTGTTTTCTATATTAATATATTTTAAAATGTAATTTATTCCTGTGATGGCCAAACTGAATGTTCAGCATCATTACTCCAGTCTTCAGTGTCACATGATCCTTCAGAAATCATTATAATATGCTGATTTGGTCCTCAAGAAATATTTATTAATATTATCAATAAAAACAGTTGAGGCAGTAAACATTTTTGTGGAAACCATGATATATTTTCAGGTTTCTTTGATGAACAGAAAGTTCAAATGAACAGCATTTATTGGCAATTGAGATTTTTGGTAACAAATTAAAAGTCTTTACTGTCACTTTTGGTCAATTTAATGCATTAAATGGAAGGGGAAACATGTGAGCTATAGCACTAGCATAGCCAAAATAAAGGGAAACAGCAGCACATGTACGTTCCTTATACTAAAACATAGTATAATATAGTATAAGTGTAGGTCAGTGGTTTTCAAACTTGTTCCTCGGGACCCACAGCTCTGCACATTTTGCATGTCTTCCTAATTAACACGCCTGATTCAGATCATCAGCTCATTAGGAAAGAGCTCCGTGAACTCAAATGAGTGTCAGATAAGGGAGACATGCAAAATGTGCAGAGCTGTGGGTCCCGAGGAACAGGACTGAAAATCACTGGTGTAGTATAGTATCTAAGGAAAAGTCATTTACTGCTGCATAATCTTAAGAAGTAAAATGTGCCACCACACACACAGGACCACGCAGAGTTATTCATCATTTTCAACATTAATAATGCAATAATCACGCATGTGCTATCAATCAACTCTAAGAGACTTCTGCAATGTGAATGAAGCGTATCACACACAGCTCTGTAAAACACAGGCAGGTTTGGCCGCAGACTGTGCTGCTCTGTTGGGTTTCACAGAGGGAGGGCTGTCTGGCCGTGTAGGAAGAACAGAACGACATAAACCAGCCGTAATCAAAGCTAAAAGATGCCCCAGTGACAGCAGCTGATTGCATGCAGGAACGGAGGTTGGTATGTGTCTTACTTTCAAAAACCTTAAAAGCCAAGCTTTCAAAAGGGCTTTAGGGAAATCAATGTTCAGGGATTTAGAGGAAGAAGATGTATTTCTTGACTGATGACAGAGATCTGAAGTGAAATCACACTGACAAGCCGAGCACAAAGAACGTGAATCAAACTCTAAATATAAAATGAGTCACTGTGTTGAATTGATCAAGGATATTAAAGTAACATTGAGTCAAAACTGACTAAATGTCATCACATTAAAATGGAAAATGGGTTGTGAATGGCAATTTGCATATTTGCAAATATGTCGATATATCTATAGATTTCATAGAGATCCTATTGTATATTTTTTTTACTTTTCATGAGGTTCCATGATCTAAAAACAGATAAATAAATGATCCACAAAAAAAAATAAACACACCAGTTTTTATTCTTTCTGACCCTAAGAAATGGTCTATTTTGGTATCCGCCGCTACACCTTTAATGCTTCTGTGTAAATACGCTCTGATATGATTGGCTAACTTCTTCAAGGTTCAAGGTTCAAGGTCTATATATCTTTGCATTGAAATGAGTAAAAATTATGATTTTCAGTTCTTAATGTAAAATATGCGCGTAAAGATACACTACCGGTCCAAATTGTGTAATGTTTCTTATGCTACGGTCTCTTATGGTCACAAGGCTGTATTTATTATAACTTTAAAATACTTTTACAATTTAAAGAACTGTTTTCTATTTGAATATATTTTAAAATCTAATTGATTCCTGTGATGCAAAGCTGCAATTTTCAGCATCATTGCTCCAGCCTTCAATATCACATGATCCTGCAGAAATCATTATAATATGCTGATTAGGTGTTATTATCAATGTAGAAAACAGTTTTCACTGCTTAATATTTTAGTGGGTACCAGGATATACCATTTCAAATTTTGGGGTAAGATTAAAAAAATTAAATAAATATTGAATACCTTTATACAGCAAGGATGTTACATAAGATTCCTACATAATGACAAAAGACTTATGTTTCAAAATAAATGCTGTTCTATTGTACTGTCTATTCATAAAAAAAATCCTAAAATAGAACATGCAATAAATAAAAAATATTTCAATAGAAAAAAAAATTTTATTATAATTTTAAAGTTATAATAATATTTCACAACATTTTTGCTTTTTTGGATCAAATAAATGCAGCCAAAGTGAGCATTAGAGACTCTTATGAAAAACATTACGAAATCTTAATTAGTCCAAACATCTGACTAGTGGAGTTCAAGAGTATGATATGATTATATATTTCATAAGTTGGAAGAAAATGTGATTGCTTTTGAAAGCGCCGTCTCTTACCTCCTCAAGCGCCCATAAGGAATCAACGACAGGCTTGATCTTCTTTTGGTTGTAAAGGGAAAGAAGGTTTTGCACCGCTGTCTTGACTTGGCTGCATCCTCCCTGCTTGAAGAGGAGGTTCAGGAGCGAGAATCCGGCTATGACTTTATTCTCCTCATAGAGTTTGATAGGGTTCACCTTCTCAACCTGCCACCACTGTGAGATAAAGAGCTGTTTTTAACAATGACAACTGAGTGACCACCAAAATTCATCATGGCCCGACACTTAAGATGTTATGGAAAATAGATATCAAACTCCACTCACAGATTTAGCCAAACTGAAGAAACTTTTAGTCTCTCCTGTCACCATGTTTGATGAACCTGGAAATATGTTCACAAAGACATATTTTAATACTGTATATATTTTTCTTATGACTTTTTAAAGGTGATGTAAAAAGGTTTGCACACGTGCTTTTTGTTGAGTATCATATTTGACACACCAGACTTCTATGGCTCATATACAGTAGTATGATAGGAGAGTATGGAGCTCATATTTCAGGAAGAAAAACACTTCAGAAGCCCAAACTGAGCAACAATGTAGTGCAGTTACTGACATTTTATGTCCAAATAGTAATTTGAAATTCCAATAGCTTGTAATGTAAGTCAATGAGATCTTCATTACAGTACAACAGACTACTTCCATAAACTGTATTTAACACCGTGTCTCTGTGAAAAATTCAAAACATTGCACTGTTTGAGCATCCTAACAATCCCGATACAACACTATTGGTTCAACCAGTCTATCAAGCTTTAACGTAACCAATGGCAGATGGGGGGTAATCAGAAAACATGTTTAAAAACAATTATCAAAGTGGCTCAGAAATGACTCATTCCACTTTTAATGGACATAAAATGTTGAAAGATACAAAATACAATCTTGGCATATGAAGCAATAAAACATGGCACTATTACAGCAATGCCAAATGGCTCTCTTATTAATAAGCTCCATCCAGAATTATGATGACTGATTCATTCATTTGGCAGTAATGTTTTCTTAAACCAAAATTGGACATTATTTCTGCTCTGTGGTGTCCCTCCTAAATAATGCAATATTCCTAATGGACCAGAAAGCTAAGGGAATAGAATAATTAAAGTTGCAGGCATTATTTTTTTTTTGCGAATTATGTGATTAACCTCAATTTGCTGTTAGCCACCTAAAATGTGACACATTGTGTGTCTAGTGACTGCTTTTAAATGAGGGTCAAGAGGTCACAAATGAACCTTTTGGATATTTCCTACTCATGGGGAAGGACATCTTACATGTTTTCGCTGTCTCTACAATCATTGCATGATGCAATAGTTACCAAAAATGAAAGTTCTGTCATCTTTGGTCAGGTCCACTTGTGTACTTAAAATAAAATAAATATATATATATTTAAAATACTGTACTTGCAGATAATATAACATTGATGACGTATAAGGTCACTTAAGTGTACAGGCACAAGAGTACGCTTTGTTTCCTAACACACTTAAATATGCTTTTAAAAATCCAATTGTAATAATGTCAGATTAAATGTACTTTAAATTAACACAATTTAAATAATTGTTTTAATATACTTTTTGTTAGAAGTATAATTAGTTAGATGTGATGAATAGCATACTAAAATACGTTAAATAGTATTTGAGTATAATTTTAACTGTAGTGTGTTACTATTCCATTTAAAGTTAATATATTTTAAGTGTAGTAAATTGTAATTTCATTAAATGTATTTAAATACATGACATACAAGTTTCAATAGAAATGACATTAGAATATATCAGTTTTCTATAAGAAACTACATATAACTTGTACTTGCATTCTACTTAAGTGGGTCAAAAAAGCACTCTAATTGAATTTAATATAAATTGTCACTAAAATAAATTGTCATTTCATGTTAAATAACATGCAGTTAAGTGTCCAAAAACATTACATTCAGTTTGCACTTAAGTATATTCTTTTCATGTATATTACTTGCCTCAAATGTCCTCTTTTTAAAAGTACGCTAAAATGTACTTCCTTTTTCACAAGGGAACATCTTTTATAGCATATTTTTGGTCCTTTCTAATGCTTTACAGCTTCCGGTGACTAAATGTTTCTCATAAGGAACATAACTGCAAGAAAATTCTTCAAAACTTCACATATTGTGCTCCACAGAAGATGCAAAGT